>VZTD01005999.1:4080851-4223221 GCA_013397725.1 Rhagologus leucostigma
CCACCCCCCCCCCCACAAGACACTTGCCACAGTAAAATAAATTATTGTGGTACCTAAGCAACACAACATCCACTCATTTTGCTCCTCTTAAACAGCCTAGCTGCCTCAGCCATCACAGCTGCTTTCTTGTTCCCTCCCCATCATCCTAACAAAAGGTAACATGAGAAAGAAGGAGAAGGTAGCTTGTAAAGCCTGTGGCCAATGCACCAGCTGAAGGAGTTAAAACTGGTTAGGCCTTACTGAACTGGCCCATGTTACACCCATTTCTCTGCTATGCTGACTGGGGAACAATATAAGGAGGAGAGAGGAAAGGCACTAGAAACATTTCATGACAGTGACAACTTCTTTACCTTCTTACTTTATCCAGCCTGCTGATGAAGTAACCAAGGGCTCACAGGGCTGGCTAAACTCAGCAAGAAATTAAAATCACCAGAAGTCAGTTACTTCTGCCACAGAGCAGTACTTAGTGAGATCAAAAGCTGTATAACAACAAAATGAAATTCGAGTCTGTCTCCTCTGTGTGCAGTTTCTCAGTTTACATATATAGGAAATGCAAAGGAAAATACTCCATGGGGTGTGGCAAAGATTAATCTATTAATGTGTTGTATTTGAAAACCTAAATTGCTATTAGGTGCTAGACTGATTATTTTAATCAACACTGTTTTCACACCATCTGTAATTCTATGGCTACAAATGTAACTGTGAAATTTTATTCCAGGTATACAGAATCTCTCTCCACCTCTCAATTCGTACTTCATCATTAGCACAGCATCCAAACGCTTAAGATGAAATCAGACTCAACTGCAGGATGAAACATGAAAGAAAATGTAGTGCTACCACAATGCTTCTTCTGAAGGGCCCAGATAGGTATTGTCAGATAGTCAATTGAACATGAGACAGTTTTAATGTACATAGTCTTGACATTCTTGTGTAGGAGCCACAAGGGGGGGGGGATGATAAATGTAGGCTTTTTAATTTTCATTTTCCTCAGAGATACAGTAACTGGTGTAAAGCAAGCAATAAAGCAAAGTTTAGACAGAAGGCTTTCAGCTCTGAAACAATGGGAAGTCACATACTTCATATTTTCTATCTACAGGTTAACACTTCAAAGAGGACGAAATGTTTTATTAATTACACACACTAAATTTGTATTTATTTGTAACCTTAAGAGAAAAGCAGCCGATAGATCAAAAGAGAGAGGGTTTAGCAAGAAATCTGACAGTGCTTGCTAAAGAAACAGCACTGAAGTGCTAAGGAATTGCATCCTGAATTTTGTCTGGTGTTGCGCTGCACTGATAAATAGCTCTGGATCATGCTCCTATATTTTACAGCTGAGGTAAAGATTAGCTCTTAACCTTGGTACTAGAGGGTTATGCTATTCTTTATAAAGCAGCCTACTGATGAAAAGCCAACACCCTCTACCCCCTTTTTTCCTTCTTTTTTTTTTTATTTTTTGGTTACTTAATACTGTGAAATCCAATATCGACTTCATCCCTGACTCAGCTGCTTGTGACCAAAATGCCATGGACAGAATGGCACCTGCACCAACTCTTTTCATACAGCCTAGTCTGCAATGCCAGTGGGTGCTACAGGGGAGAGGACAAACTAACAGCCAAGCAAACTATGATGAAACCTGCAGCTACAGCAAAAGCAAAGCTCTGACAGGCCTACAAAAACCACAGCTACCCCACGTCAGTGTGGGCAAATAAGGGGAACCAGTGTGCCAAAGAGATATAAGTTTTTTTCCCTTTTCTTCCCTTCCCCTCCCTTTCCTTCCACTCCCTTCTTCTCTCTCTTCTTCTGCAGTAAGATGTGTTCAAAGTTCCTAGAGTTTGAGTCCTTTTTCTCCATGGACAAATATATCAAAAATGGCTGAAGATTTCTAGCCAAAAATGCAAAAAGGTTAATTTGTTCCTGAATTTACATCTGCAAATCTTCACAGGAAGCAATCTGTGTAACCTCCATGAATTAAACATACTACAGTCAAAAGCCTTTGGCACCAGTTGGGGATTAATGACCAACTGGAAAGATGATGGCTTGAAAAAAGTTGAGCCATCATTAAGCCTGTGTTCTAATGCCAGGGTTATTGCCATTATAGGCCTTTTTAAAAGCACAGAAGAAAATAAATATTACAGAGCAAGTAGTTTCTTGTATTGAGCCAATACCCCTCCTAAGGGATTTTGCAGTTTTGAAGAGTGATGCTTTTACTCTTGACATGTTTTTCCAAAGGTCTTTAGGCACCAATGCTTGGATTGCCTCATACTTGGCATCTCTTCCACAAATGCTGGAGGAAGGACCCCAGAAATGAGCCAGCACTTGTTTTGGTTGAGATGAACCCCTGTAGGTTATTGCCAATAGGTAGTGGTTGGAAAAGCACCACCTCTAAATCCACTTTCTCATATCCAAATGCACTATCACAGTCTAGAGTCTGCTTCTTGTTTGGAATGATTTCTGGGATCACCTGTGGGTCTGTATAAAATTTAGTGAAGTTATAAATGCTCAAAGGCCAAGCTTTTGTAAATGACCCAGTGTTGGCTATATGGACAAGGGCTGGATGACCAAACGGAAAATACTTAATGATGTTAAATTGCAAAAGATTTGATCAAAATGCTACATCATCTTTCTGTTGGCATAAACGTAAGATAATTATGGCTTTTTTAGACCAACACAAATGAGAAAAAAATGAAACTCACATATATTCAGGCTATTAATTTGTAACTCCTTATGGGACCATTTTTATCTGTCACCATTCGATACTCTTGCATGTTGCAGTAAGTAGTAGGGAACAACAAAAAAGTGCAAGCACAGAGTCTGGGGAAGCACAGTGGAAGTCAGTGATACATAACCAGAACTCCTGCTATGAAGGGTTCTCTTACTAAAACAACACTTTGGCTTTAAATTATGCAATCCACTCTTACTAAACAAGTACCTCACTATGCTGTGCTCCTTGTTACTCACTCTTGAACCAGTTATTACAATCTCTGTCTTTGCTGCTGCATTGTAACCTTTCTGAACCCATATCTGAACAAAACCATGATTACATGAGAGGATTCCAATGATGCTAGCATAGCACTGAATCCGAGTCAAAAAATTTGGGCTCATACACCATAAAAAAAGTAAGGCAATTATCTAGATTTAAAATTATAATTTAAAAAAACAGGTAGTGATAAAAAACAGTATCTGTATATCAGTCAAAAATGTTGAGGCTTCCTACATGCAGCCTTTTCCTCAAACCCTCTATTGTCCTTTTTCTTATGTTACATGTAGTCTCCCAAACTTAGACAAAGTCAGAAGAAAATGTGCCTCATTCATGGGTGATATGGCAAGATCCACGACAAAGCAAGAATTAATATATGCTTCTCTCTTCCGAACAGTTTAAGCCACATAAGTATGAGAATACTTTATCTAGGGATAGCCTTGTTATCCATGGTTAAATCAACCTAATCAAATAATTGAAGAAGATTACTTAGGTCTTTGATGTGGGAGAGAAAATATATGACATGCAGCCTCATCTGCTTTTGGGTCTTCTGGCAGTCACAGTTATTTGAAGCATCTCAGCTGTTGGCTGCTACAAAGTTCCACAACACCACTCACATAAGGAATAAAAAACTTGGCTTAATTCAGAATTGAGCCAATTCTAAAGCTTCCACTAGCATTTTCCCACTACTTCCTCACCTATATATAGTCCCACTCCTTTTATCAGCTCCTGGAGGCCAGACAAGGGCGGAAAAAGAAATTATTCTAGAGAGCTTTTGAGCTTTTCATGCTTTTTTTTTTTTTTTTTTTAATATTGTAAGACTTGAAATGGGTAGAGATAGGAGATGAATCAGCTGGGACTTATTCTGTCTGGAATATGAACAGGAGAACAGTTTCTACAGGAATCAAAGTAAAAGATTCATCTGACAGACGGTGAATTCAAGCTAAAGCACAATTTGGGTTTCTAGAGGAAATCTACAAGTTTGCAATATTTCACTTTTTTTAATAGGCCCTTCATTGGACATGTTAGCTGGCATATTCTTCTATATTATTAATCTGTTTCGGTCCCCTTCATTTTGCTTTACAGATATGAAGAAAAATGGGTACCTCATTAATCAGTTTCAGTCCAGTAACCAGTAAGCCAGAAATTTCACTGACTAGATTGTAATGTGTTGGCTGGGGAAAAAAAGCAGACATAAAAATAAGCAAAGCTGAAAGTCATCTGATATATAACTCCTCCCAGCACAGGCAACTAAGTAGTCTTAATCATTACTAATTACTATAAACATTTCAGCCTTAGTTTTTTTCTACATAAGAAGTCCTGTAAAACTTCTATCTTTTGAAAACAATGGGATTTCACATTCAGTCAAGGTATGTTTACATTAACAAGTGATAGGCAGAAATTCTGTACCAGTGACAGAAAATAAAGGAAAGGAAAAATCAAGGTTTGGGAAGTTCTAGCTGGCAGTTGAACCTCAAAGGGCTGCACTAGTGAAGTGACAGGTTTAGCCCATTCCTACCTGTTTACCTTGCTTAAATCAGCTGCTAAAGGAAATCACTGCAGATGCCTGTGGGCAAATAAAAAATGTTCATAACAGCTAATTTCTGAAAAACAGTCACAGCAATCACAATAGTCACAGAAATCATTAGAAATATGTATTTCTCAAAAATTCACTTTCTAGATATTTGTTTCTTTATCTTGGATTAGGCATGGTTGTCGTGACATGGAAGCTTAAAATATCTGCTGCTGGACTTGGCAAGTTACTGAAAATGAAACATTTAAATAAACAGCTTTTACAAATGTAAGCTATTGCAGCAAGATCATTCAATGCAGCTGGAATCTGGTGTGCTTGCCTAGATTCTTCAAAGGCACCAGGAAGATAACACTATTGTAGAAATGATGCAATTGCATTTTCCCGGCAGGACTCCAAAGACCAAATTTATCTATTTCCAGATCAATAGTGGCATCAGCTGGACAAGACAATTATCCTTGGTGACATATTGCACTTGCTTGTCTCTCTGACAGGGAACAAACAGTGTTCACTGCAACCCTGTGAAGTGGTTAAGCACCATCCACCCCAACTTCTAGAGAGGAAAAATAAGGCACAGAGTTGGGATAGTGAGAGAAACGGGTATAATAAGTCAGTAGCTAAACTGGGAGAAGAACCAAGCACTTTCTACTCCTAATTTGGCCTCTGTCACCAAATGAAATGTGAAAATACTACTGGTAAGAGACAAGTGAAACAACATAGGTACCAAATAAATACTACATAGTTACTTCACAGTCTATGTCTCCAAGTTCCATTCTCTAAAACCCCTGCTGTCATCTCCCCCATGCCTTTCTTTCTGCACTCAGAATCTGAATAAAGATCTAAGAAATCTATTTTACATTCTTCCCATTTCTAATCTTCTATTGGAAAGATTAACAAGTTGACATTAGTGCAACGTTTTTCAATACAAACTTCTGTCATAACAGAAGAACAATAAAATTATTACACTATAGAAAAAAAATCACTGACAAACTAGGAGCCTTTCCATTTTTCTATGTCCCTTATTTTCACTTTCCCATTTTCTATTTTTTTTCTTTTCCTGTTGCATGTCTACAAAGAACTTCATCTATTTCTATTTTTAACGTATTACTGATTCCAGTCCAGTCACCTCCCTTCTCAACCTTTTTTCATGTGCTTATTATTTTACATGAAATCACATTCTCTGAAAGTTTGTTCCCAAGCTGCTCATTTTCAGGTGATTTTTATCATGCTTCCTGCCAGTAACAGAAAATTGTCTTCCTTATGTTATGTACTGGAGTATGCACTTCATAATTTAAGTTAGTTCAAGCAGGGGTCACCTCAAAATTCCCATTGTTTCAATTGGAAGAGAGTCTAGAGCTGATCACACCTCCTCCATATTACTCATGTCTTTGTGATTTGCTGTCATTCTCAAACCCTCCTATTTTAAATTTCCTGCTGGAGCAATTTCTTCCTGCTGTAGCTGCACAATCTTATGCCATCCTGTACTAAGTAACATTGATAACACTGTTCACCGGGGGAAGAATTTGAGATTTCCTGTCTGGAGGAAAAGCTCTCTCAGAAACACAGACAAATTCACTTGACTGCAAAGAACTTATATAAAGTAATCTAAAACATACATCACAGAAACAAAAGAAAGCAGAGTTGAGTTCTTCTTTACTATGTCATGGGTCAGAATGAACAGTTATCTTGGTTTTTGTAGTCCTTGAGAACAATGTATTGTAGAAAAAAAAACAAAGGAGATGTGTGGGCTAACTATAGGATCATTCTGTTCGAGCATGAAAATGTTTCTATTTTACTTTTTCTTTTGGTTCAATAATTCTGAAAGTCTATTCCACCTGAAGACCCTTAGGAGACCTCCATGAACAGAATTCCTGATGAACATACTATACAGGGAGCACTACTGGAGGTGAGAACATGAGCAAAACCAAAAGATATGAAAGCATCCATATGAAAATGTCAATTGATCTGTGACTTTAAACTTCAAAACATACAAACCATCTTTGTACTCTGGTCAACAGAAACCTTCCCTTTTACAGCTCTTCCTTCCTGAAGCAATCTACTGATAGGGCAGCAAGGCAGGTTATCAATGCAGCACTACCCTGAAGAATAAAGGCAAATGTTAACTACATTCTCAGAGCCTATAGCATCTCAAACCTTATTACAGGAGAACTAGCAAAAGTGGCTGAACTGCTCTAGTTTGTATCTTACTGCCAAGTTTGGATGCTTCTGCAAATACAATAAAAACTGGTCTTATTGACCATCTGGAACTAATGGAGAAGTATTGTGGAAATTCTGCAGAGCAGTAAAAGATGATTCAGTTTTAGAAGATTCTTGTCCAACAGCATAAGCATTTCTCAGTAATCACTCAGATTCAAATAAAAGGCATATATATATGTAATAGACCAGATCAAGCAGAGTATAGTCCAGAGCTGGGCAAAAGGGAAGTTGAAATTCATTCCTTTAGGGAGGGAATGAAGCCAGAGCATTCAACATATTCAAGTACTCAATAGTACTTGAATTCATACAATTCATATTCAATAGTACCCTTTTGATTAGTTTATAGAGACTTGTCATTCACCGACACACGGTAGAGCTGCCAAGGTAGCACTATTGTTTATACCAAGTTGTCATTCATGTCCCCCCCATTTTAATGCAAAATGGAAATCATAGAATCATAGAATCAAAGAATCAAAGAATAGTTTGGGTTGGAAAGGTCCTTAAAGATCAACTAGTTTCAACTCCCCTGCCACACCTTCCATTGGAGCAGGTTGCTTAAAGTCCCATCCAACTTGGCCTTGAACACTTCCAGGGATGAGGCATCCATAAATCTCAGGGCAACTTGTTCCAGTGCCTCACCACCCCCATAGTAAATAATGTCTTCGTAATATCTAATCTAAACCTATCCTCCTTCAGCTTAAAGCCCTTCCCCTTGTCTTGTCAATTCATACCCTTGTAAAAGGTTTCTCTCCTTTCTTGTAGGCTCCCTTCAGGTACTGGAAGGCCTAATTAGGTCTCCGCAGTTGTTAGGATGAACAATTCCAATTCTCTCAGACTTTTCTCATAGGAGAGGTGCTTCATCCCTCTGATCATCTTGGTGGCCCTTCTTTGGACTTGTTCCAACAGGTCAGTGTCTTTCCTGTGCTGGGGACCCCAGAGCTGGATGCAGCACTCTAGAAATAATGAGATTGGCTTTAGTACCTGCTGGCTTCTCTGTATTTGCACTACCACTCACGTGAGTCACACTGTGTAAGAAACAGAATAGAAAAAATACTCAATTAGAATGAGTAAGAAGTTTTTGCTATTTCTTTGCTTTCATTTCTAATATTTATTTTAATAGATACAGTTATAAAACATGCTACAACACAACAATGAGGTACATAAAATGTGTTACTGCTTATATACTGTAAATAATGTCTGGAATTTATATCCACTAGACAAAAAATAATAACTCATAATAACTCATAATTTCAAAAGAAAATTGTCATATCAAATTTGAGCTATTTTATATATTCTGTAATACATCACAAGGAGGAAAAAGAGATCACAAGTAGAAACCTTCTATACGTGAAGTTTTAATTCTCTCAAACTTGACTGATCAAAATGTTTAAATTAGAGTGAGATCATTTTTAATCTCAGGAGACCAGAGAAAGTGAAAGAAAGGAACAATTACTGCTTCCTTATCTAAAAGCTATAAAAATTTCCTTTTGTGCTTTTATAATTTTTATGTTGAAGACTATGTGAAGCACACTGAACAAAAATAGCTATAGAATCACTTCCTTGGTTAAATGCACTTTATGAGGGAAGTTTGTCAGCTGAATCACTAGAATCAAGCAGGACAACTGTGCAAAACTTCAAACCTGACCTTTATGCTTTACACAAATTGTCCTTGTCCCATCATTTGTCCTCTTTTCTGAATAAAAGTGTGGGCTGGCATGGAGATACTAATTATCAGAGAAAACAGTGAGGTTCTGGAACAATATTAAATACAAAAGTACCATAAAACCCCCAAAAAATTACTTCTAAGAAGCAGCTGATAAACACTTTAAATGACACTGGCCAGCAGTAGATACCCTGCACCCACAATATTCTTTCCAGTTTCATATTCTCATTTGTTCACATCTAGCATATCTACCAGACATCAGATATTTTTCAGTCTGACATAGAGCTCTGAATAGCATATGGTTCCTCCTTAAAAAGGAAAACTACATTAGAATAAATCCTGTGTAGCATATTAGTGTTTATAGCTGTTGATTTCTTTAATAAATGCTTTTCACTTAAGAAGAATATTATTGCACAAAACAGTCCAAAATGTAATGGTAAACAGGAAATATGTCCACAGACCACTTACAGTTCTCTGTGGTGTACTCTGCGTTTTTTTCTTATGTATTTCCTAAAGCTAATGAAAATTCTATGGGAAAAAAAACCCACACAAAATATTTTCCAGAAGTCAGATAAGAGAAGATTAGTTCCAAGCAATTTTATTCATTCTAGAAACCTCTTCCAGATTTTTTGTGCCACGCACTTAGACCCTTACTGAGTGAAAAATTCTGAAGAGTTTACCAGAAGTTTACCTTACTACATATGGATCTCAGATCCTGATTCTGAGAGACTGCAAAATATTTTGTCCTTTCATTTTATAATGGTCTTCTGAACTTTGACACTGCATTCAGATGACAACTTCTTATTTAGGTGTTGAACTGGGAACTCAGTGTCTATGAAACATTCTTTAATTATCATACTCAAAGGATGTACATTTTGGAGGTTAATTTGATTTAACGAATTGATATGACTTTGATTCAAGAGGCACCTGCCTTTGATCAATATAAATGACAATAGTGTCTTAAAATATTTTGTTCTTCATATTGCATTTATTTAAGAGACTAATGAGATGATTCTAAATTGACTTTGACATCCTGCCAAAAATCAGAAAGCCTAGAAATAGGATAAGACATAAGCTATTAAGTGAACTAGTCAGTCAGACACAGACCAGTCACATAGTTGGACATGGTGAGCCCTGTGGGTCCCTTCCAACTCAAGGTATTCTATGATTCTAATCTCTTTCTGATGCATTTTTTTAAAAACTCAGACAGTATTGCTTCTTTTCAGTACTTGGTGGAATAAGTAGCAGGTATATCAAGAAGAGACGCAGCTATATCCCCAGTCTTCTTTAATACTGATTCTGTCAGCTTCTAGGCTTTATTACCTGCCTAGCTTGTACAATAGCTACAAAATCATGCGTGGATGAATGGTCTTTAAGCTCTTGAACCTTTAAGCTCTGGGGCCTTTAAACTCTGGAACTTTTTTTCCCAGACCACTAAGCTAACTGCTTTCTTTAACATAATGTCTGTTGATTATCTGGTGGCTCCATCAAAGCAAAAAAATTCCACACTGTCACTCACTGGTATTTTGTTGAGTGTATTACAACTTGAAAACTGATTAATGGGTCAAACTCACCAGTTCCTTCATTTCTGGAAACTTAATGTTTGACTGAAAGGAATAACATCTTTACAAAGGCTATATTTTTTAGAGTTTTTTCACTTACAATAGTGAGACATTTTGAGAAAGTATTTTCCACTGCCATGCTCAAAGATACAGTCTATTAGCACCTGACTCTAAAATCTCAAACTTGAAGACAATTGGAGGAATGTCTGAACTGTTCATCATCCCATCTTGGCACTCACTCAAATATAAAAAGCAAAAGAGGAAATGGGAAGAAATGAGTGGTAAGTTTAGAGTAACCTAGAAGTTTAGAGAAATCTAGAAATTTAGATATATAACTGTGAAATTTATTATTGAATGAAGCAGTTTTTCAAGTCACAGCTTCATTAATAAAATGAAAGCACTGAAGGAAGGTACACCAAATGGGAAACAATTAGATAGGAATCCTGTTATCATCACATATATATACTAAAATCCTTTGATGAAAGTACATTTCAGACACTGGAAACAGAAGGTCTTTTTGAGTGATTGTTTACATATGTAAGCTGTTGACTCCAATACTATAGGCTTGGACGCCACAAGGACACATTTCCCACTTGGGATCAGAAGTGAACAGTTAGATCTGCCTTGGCTCCTGTTTGACCTTCAAGCATTCAAAATGAGTAGTGAGTAGCACTAGTATGCCATTCTGCAGGGCACCTGCAAGCCCGCATGCAGTACAAGAGAGGGGGCAACTTGATTTAATGCATTATCCTGGGAGCAGCAGAAAGGACTGAACACAAACCAGGTAGGCCAGCACCCGGTGGATGCCTAAGAGGAGGCTATGAACCCATGGGAGGCATGTGTTGGAGCAGGCTCCTGGCAGGGACCTGCAGACCCATAGAGAAAGGAGCCCACACTGGAGCAGGTTTCCTGGTAGGACTTGTTACCCTGTGGGGACCCACACTGGAGCAGGCTGTGCCTGAAGGACTGTACCCTGTAAAAGAGTAAACCACGTTGCAGCAGTTCATGGAGAACTGTCTCCCATGGGAGGGACCTCATGCTGGAGCAGAGGAAGGACTCCTCTCCCTCATCAGCCGCAGAAACAGGTGATGAACTGACCATAACACACATTCCCTATCTTCCAGTGCCACTGCAGGGAAGGCAGTAGAGCTTGGGAAGGAGGGAGGAAGGCATATTTCAGATTTATTTTACTTCTCATTATCCTGCTTTAATTTTATTACTAATAAATTCAGTTAATATCCCAAATTTGAATCTGTTCTGCCCATGTCAGTATTTGGTGAGTGATCTCTCCCAGAAAAGTCACGATCCCTTTGTTATATTTACTCTCCCCTGTTCAGTTGCAGAGGGGAGTGAGAGAGCAACTTTGCGGCATGCCTGGTATCCAGCCAGGATCAACCCACTACAATACCCCATTTTCGTAAGGCTGGAGATTTTTCAGAGTGTATCATAATCTCAAATTTCAAGAAGAAAAAAAGCTATAGGAAATACCATCTTGGCGTAGATTTTTTTTTTTTTCCCCTAGAATGTGGAAAACATGCTCCATTAAATAAGAAGTTCAGTTACATTCAATTTTCCTGTTGAAGAACTTACGGAAGAAAAAAAGAAAAAGCTGTTTTACCATCATCTTTGTTGTCCCATGTGTCCTAAGTCAAGCCTATGAGCAACCAGGGAATAACAGTCTTTGTCTAGAAGGGTGATGATATCATAATTAATGGAATTTTTTACAATTTTGATACTAATTTTCTGAACAGCACATGCCATAGTCTTTCACATGTGCAGCCACAGCTAAATAAATTTCTTCACAATACAGGGAAACTGCTGTCTAGCAACATGCAGAGCTTGTGGTGGTCCATTTCTACATATTGGTTCATTCTGAACAAATTTTTGAAGCCTTGTGCAAGAGACAAAAAAAGCTTCCTTCAAAACTTCTGAATTCAACTGATATGTGTTGGGAAAAACCTTGCAAATATCACCTCAGTTCTTCCTCAGTGTGCTGTATAATTGCAGTCTGTTCTCCTCCCCCTACAATGAATATAATCAGCATCTGAATATTTTCTTGTGCTTTTATTAGTATTATTAAACAAAATACTCCTCAAAGCTCATATTCCAAAACTTATTTAAGAACATTAAATGGTACTTGTGTCCATTAAGGACTGATCTGTGTGATATTATGGTGCTTATATTTGTTATCATTGTATTAAAATTATTATAGTAATAAACCCACATAGTTTTCCAAGTGATTCCATTTAATCTCAGCAAAAACAAATAACTTGTCATGCAGAGTACTTTACATTATTAATCCACTGCTGATAGATAGCCAGGAAAGTCATAACTGTCGTTCCTCATTTACTCCTTCATGCAGACTGATCTGAATACTCTGCTTGGAAAACTGGCATAGGGTGAGCCCCAGCAGACTTGGAGGATCACTTCAAAGGCGGTCAAGTGCTCAGAGCATTTGAGAGCATTATCCTAAAAAGACGTTTATAACTCTGCAGTGAGAATGGGGATGACAGTTCAATGATTGGGCGTAAACAGAGCCAGGAATAAACAATAAGGGGGTACAACAATTTCACACATATCGTTATTCTCATTTTATAGGCAGACAAAGTAAGGCACGGCTTCTTACATTTTTGGTCTTGTATTTTGTAGCAAGTCTGAACTACAATAGGAGCTCCCTACACTCAAAAAAGGAAGTTGTATGTCCAGCACAGTGATATGTAGATTTGAATACCAGGATATTATTAAAAAGAAATTTTGTTACTGTCATATACCTTTTCCCAAGCTATATACTTTTTTGTATTATATAGGAGGGTAGAGCAAGATTCTCTCCAAAGGCTGGACCTAAGAAGGGTATGAAGAAAGTGAGTTTTTGAGAAGCAAAAGAGAAGGAATTTGCTATAAGGTCACGTGTCACCACACTGGCAGAGACAACATGGGAGCATTAATACTTTCTCTCTAGTACCTCATTCTAACCAGCGGACCATAGTCCCAAATTTCTGCAAGTCAGTTGGTCCTTGTCTGTCACAAAGACTTTCATCCTTTTATGGACTGCTATCTCATTCCTACACTAATAAGCATGGTTAGAGTAGAGTTAGTAATTTAAATTTATGACTTGTGTACCCTATTTTAACGCTTTTCCAAAGACTCATTAAATTTCTTTTATGTGTATTTTTCCCTGCCTCATACTTTCATTAACTGGAAAAAAAAGAGAATAAAGTCCCATTTACAACACCACTGCAGCCGTGCAGGATCCTTGCTTGACTGATGTTCTTCTAATGAATAATATGTATTGTAAATAAGTACTGAAAACTAGCCCAAGGTCTTCACTATTAATTTTTCATTAATGAAATGCACCACTTAGCTTGTTTGACACTTAAGTGATTCCCATAAATTTAAGATAGAGGTCACCATAAGGAAAGCATTTGAAAGTGTCATTGAGGGAACAAGATAATGAACTATTCACCCTTCCCCAAGCACTTTTAAATTCACAGGCTAGTCAGTTGTAAAATTTGAAAATGAGTAATATTTTAATTCTTGAAGTAGATGCCAAGATTTAATGAAAAATATAAGTACTCTAATAAGTGAGCTTTTGCTTAGGGGCTTTTTCTGCTCTTCTACTTTCTGCTTTTCTCTCCTTTTACATTCTATGGCAGGAAAATTCTTAAGCCTTATTTAGCTTAGTATATTATAAAAAAGTAGTAACACCTATATAAGAGAGGAGCAAAGGATAGAGTGGGCTTGGGGTTAACCTCTAACACCCTGCTGTGGCCAATTGCAACTGATGGTGGGGCCTGTGAGATAGGCAATATCTCTTCTGTGTTCCAGACAGAGGAAAGCTCAGTCGTAAGCTTTGACACTGCTTTCTCACAGGAAATCTCCGGAATACAAGCCTTGATCCAGGCATCATTTTCTGCTGGTCAGCTACACAAATGCTAAACAGTAGTTTCTCCTAGCTATACCAGTCAGGTCACTTGATGATGTAGTTACAATATGACAATTAGGTAACAGAGTTAAACTGCAACCCTCTGGGCCTGAAAGTAAAGCTTGAACATTGATACTTCCCTCCAGATCAAAATTTATCTGGGCAGCCAAGTGAAAAAAACAAAAACCCATAACCAACAGCAATAAAAACAAAAACTACAGCAAAACAAAACAAAACAAAAAAAACAAAACAAAAACAACGACCAGAAAAAAGCAACACAGGGAGGAGAACAAAAGTAAGGAGAAACCCTCTCTTGGGCAGAAATAATCCCACCCATCCTGAAAGCCTGTCTGCTTATCAAGGCTGTTGTGAAGGTTGGCATGTCAGAGTGCAGCCCCCCAGTAGGCAGTCTGCGGCAAGATCTGTGCACCACAAGCTGCTTAGCTGCAAATATCCTCTGCTTGCAGCAACCTGGTGCTGCAGTAGTGGTGCAGAGATTGTCCCCCAGGAGGCAGAGGGGACAATTCCACTGAGTTGTTTCCTATTTTCACTAAGGATCTGGCATCCTAATGAACTACAGCTTACATAAAACCTCTAGACTACTTTCTTAGCTTTCCCTAGTATTCTCAAAATCTTCAATCCCTACACAACACATGTTTTGCATTGCTGATGAGCATTGGTCTTTTTTTCTCATCTTCCATCCAAGAGAATTCTATATTGTTGCATATTTTAATTGTTGGTTGTGAGATTTAAGAATACTGAGAATAATTTCTAAGGTGTATCAGATACAACCTGACCTATAAATGAGGGAAAGAAGTTTTGATGAACCCTTATCCAGCTCTCATCAGTTCATATGGTTTACTTCAGGTTTATTGGCAAGAATTGCAGTTCAAACATCATTAATTCATTTTTCCCTACAATCTGGAACTGCTGCCCTCTTTTTCAATGTATTAAATATTGAGAGAGAAAAAACTCAGAAAAAAAATCTGCTCTCACTCAAAGTTCTCAAGGTATTTTGTCATCCCCAGTAAATGTAACACTATCCAAAGGCAGAAATGATTAGCAACTAAAATCAAACATCTCAAGAAGTTTGTGTGTACAAGAAGGGTCACAGACACAAAAAATTGGGACACTGCTTTTGCCACAAGAGTAAGATAATAAAAGTGCAGTCAGCTCTCTGGGAACGCATAAATTCTATCTAACAGTGAAGTCTGAAATATAAGGGCATGACAATATACATAGAAATACAGTAGGAATGTTTGCCTCTAATATTTAGTTGTCACAAATGAATCAATCTTATGCTGTTTTTAAAAAATAATTTAAATAAATTACAATTATCAGTCATTTCAGTGGCCCTTGCAAAAGCAGCTCCTTGTTCATGGCTCGTTTTCTTTAGACAGGTGTCCACCAGCACAGAAATGCCAAGATGGTGACTGCTAATCAGTTCTCTTTTCAGGAATCTCAGAAATAAATGCATGAGGCAAAACCTCAAATCAAAGCATTGTCACTTTCAGCCCTTCAGTGGAGGATTTAGGCTTTCTGGTAACTTGGATGGTGGTAATATAGTCTTTGCTCACTCTCTTTCTTTTAGGGTTAATAAATGAAAGTGTTTATAGCCCTGAGGGGCACTTTTGCACCAGCCAATAAATTCTGAAGGCTGTGTAGAGATGGTAGTAACTATTACACCTTTCATACTCCCTGTAAATACATAGCAGGACAATGGAGGCCAATCATAATTAACATCATCTGCTAGTAGCCCAATTCTGTGTGTGAAATGAGCAGGTAGGTCTTGGCCTTCCTGAGTGATGAACAGGTGAATCCATAAAAAGACAGACCACAGCCACAGCCAGCACTAATTGGCTCCCTTGTTGACTCTTTTAGTAAAGACAACAAGTAATGAACAAGAATGAATGCTGAACTTCCTAAATACAGCTTCCTGCTAAGGTTTAGTTATGAACAACAGATACTGAGCATACAGAAACAACCTGCCCTGCTACTTTCTGTACTGACTCTACTCTGATTGTAAACCAAGGACTCCCCCCTCTCTTGGGCTGCCCTCATTGACATCAAGGGATTTAAAACTGAAACCATTCACAAGATTGGAGCACGGGTATGTCTCTTGAGGTTAATAAGTATGGAAGTGGTGATGTTGCTAGTATGCAGCAATGAAGAAGGAAAAGCTTGTTTTAAATCACGCCTTAATGCAACTTCAGGTAAAAACAAGTAATATTACATATTTTAGGTAATTATTCTGCCTCTATCCATGTACCTCAGTTTTATAATAAATCTTTCATTACTGTATGAATGTCTGCTTACATTATTCTAAATTTACAACTCTTAAAACCAACATTACCTTGGGAAAACTTGCCATACAAATCACAGTATTCCCTCTCACAGTTCACTGCACAGACTTAAAGAGATCTATTTCTTGATGAATGCCTCATATTATTTTATTTAAAGCTGATGAGTAGTCTGCATATTTGACAGAAGACGACAGAGCAACAGATTACTTCAGCAAATGCAATTGATTTATGAAACCTTGCCTATCAGTTCTCCAACAAAGTGTGCGCTGCCAGCTGAAGGTAAAGATGGCTGTCATACGATACAAATTGGGCAATTTTCATACAGAGTGGTAGTTTATTCAATCTCACTAACTGATACAGTAGAAAAGAGCAGCTACGGTAACCCAAGCCTTTCCCTTGGGTTGTTTGCTGTGTGTATCTTCATCACCACTGTGTCTGTTACATAGTTCAATACTATGTAGTAAACTACTTTAGTGAGGTCTCACCAGCTTTTGCAATCATCTCCCCTTAAAATATACTAACTCAAGACATATGACAAAAAAAACCCAAACATTCTGTTTTTACTTTCTCCTTCCCAAAGTGGGACATATATTAATTGGGATGGCCTATGCTGATAAAGCAGAAAAACAGATTAAAGGTCACATAGTCAACAGTTATTTTTAAAGCAGGTCCAAAGACTTAACTAGCTGCTTTGTACAGAAGGGAATTTGCTCTATGAGTTTATGGAGCTGGTGTACTGTTTCAGCTGTTTCTCATTTGTGAGGAAAGAACTTTCATCTTCAAGGCATTCAATTCAATATCCTTCTGCCAATTTCAAACTCACCACCACCAGAAGATACATATATTCTATATTAAAAATAAAAGACTATACCCCACAGATTTGGGAACAATGTGGATGAGCTGAAAGTTAGTGAGTGCATCCCCCAGCACCATCTTAAAGCTAAAGAATATGGTGTATACTATGTAACTTCTTACACTGAAATGAGGACCCACTTGCACGTTGTAGTGGATCATGCATCAAAGCAGCTGACAATGTCTGTGAAAGCTGGAAGGATTACCCTTAGTACTTGAAAGCAATACAACTAGGCTGACTACAAAGAGAAAAAAAAAAGCATTGACAGAGCTGAGAGGTAAGATCTGAGTCTATAAACATAAAATTCTTTAGCCTACAGACTTCATTGAAACAAGTCTCTTCCTCAGTAAGGTACAAAAGGCAGACAACAATAAGAACTTGACTGGAAGGAGAGCCAGCATATACATTTTAATGAAATTCAATTCATTCTGTAATTGGGTCACATAAGTAAAAATGAATGCAAATTTATGGGCTTACCATGTGTTTTGCAGTTACGAAAGCCTAATATCAGCTTTGAAAAACAATAGGTTTGTATTCTCACCCCAAACCTCCGTCCTGTCATTATCCAACCCTACAAATGCCCTGACAAAGTTTGATATCAACTATCTACAGCACATAAAGAACAGAAATCAGGATGTAGCTCAAAACTTGTTACCTTTTTAATTAAGAGTTTATGTCCTTACCTCCTCCCATCAATGAAGGCAGCTCAAATTAAAACAAGATGAGTACTTGAGAAATAAGTGCTTTGGGGTGCTGATGTCATTAGTAGAAAACTCCTCTGGAAAGCCAGGCATGATGTGGGTTCCAGTAACACAGCACTGCAAAAAGAAGCCCCAGTCCTACCATCTTTTCAAAAAGAGGAAGAAATCACTCAAAGGCCTTTCAAAAGGATTTTATTGTAAGAACAAGAGAGAAATCCATTTCCTCTAGACTTTGGAATGTAGGTCTCAATGAAGTAGAAAGTGTTTTCTAAGATGATGGAATTACTTATATGAATGTGTGTTAATTTAACAGGATTACAAGCACTTAATGGAAGTGGAAGTCTCCTGCTCTGCCATGCTTGCAAATAGAAGCTGAACTATGTGTTTGAATTTCTCAAAATTACAGAATATTCTGAGCTGGAAGAGAACCACAATGATCATCAAGTCCAACTCTTAAGTGAATGGCCCATATGGAGATCAAACCCATGACCTTGGTATTATTAGCACCATGCTCTAACCAACTGAGCTAAAATTTATTCCAATAGAGACCTCTACTTCTCGGAAGGTTCCACTCTTTTCATTAGAACTCTACTTTCAGAAAAAAATCACAATCATTTAGGTTGGAAAAGACCTCCAAGATCATGGAGTCCAACCTTTGACCAATCACCCCTTTGTCAACTAAACCATAATATCGCCGTGTGGGTGCTGATGGAGATGCTGCTCCTTTGTTCCTGAGGCGTTCCTTGGTGTGGAACCCCCGGCAGTGCTACTTTGCACATTCGCAAGCCAGCTCTCTCACCCGTGTGGTGGAAACACGCAGCACACGCTCACACTGAGCTGGCTAGCTCAGGCGTTGCTAGAGGCAGAGTCAAGAGGCGGCCCCCATATAGAATTCAGAAGGGTTTATTACCAAACCACAGCGAAGGATTCCATTGACGAAAAGGGCTTGACTTCTGACCGGGACACACTTATAAAGGGGTACAGAAGGGGGGGCGGGGTAATACAACAACAACCAATGGGGAGAAGGAGGGGAGCGGAGTGGAGGCTGGATTAAAACCTTTTAAGGGATACAAGGGGCATCTGTCAATCAAACAGACCGAATCTACATAGAATCACAAGACCTGATGGGAGAAGCTTTTCTCACTGAGTTAAGGGGGGATCTTAAACTTCGGAGTTGGCCAACCAGTGGGCCCCTTCTGTACCCAGGCTCTTGGGTCTCCCGGCCACCCCAGCTCCTGGTTCAGCCGCTGCAACACCATAACATGAAGTGTCACCTCCAGTCATTTCTTGAACACCTCAAGGGATGGTGGCTGAACCACCTTCCTGGGAAAATCTCCTGAGGATTTCCCAGAAAATTCCCAATGATGATTCAAAAGAAATTAAGCCCCCTAATATTGTTAAAGTCCGTATATCGTATTTAAAAACACACTTGCATTGGGTAAAAAGAGATCTTAATCACAATTGCTATTTCTTTGGGAGTTTCATCTCAGCAGACTCAGGCTAATAAAATGAAATGCTAGAGACATGAAGAGGATGGAGAGTAAGATCATCAAAAACTTTTATTACTACCATTCCTTGGACTTCAGAGGAGCCAGTTCCCTCTAGCTGCAGACATTTTTCTTAAAGCAAGATTAGTCCTGCTGCTGCATCTACAACACATTTGCAGAAGCGGATGGCAGAGGATTAGTAGCATGCTTCTGTGCTGCTACCGTGAAATGAGTTTTTTCATGCACTACTCTGCATTTATTTCTCAATCTGTACAATAAGAACTTCACTGAATCACAGCAATATTCTGTTATCCCAAATTTGCAGTGTAAATAAATATTTACACGGCTAATTTATCTTGCTATAAACTGTATGATTGCAATACATATTTTCCACTGTTCCAGCAGAGCAACATCCAAGTAGGGTCCTAGGGTTGTGCTCTTTGCTCTAGCTCTGACTTGCTGTGTCACTGGGGAGTAATCTTTTAACCTTTCTGTGCTGTGTTTAATGTAAATGTAAAATGAACTGATATTATAAACTCCCCTGAAGTGTTTCCATCCCAGGTGTGTAGTAAGGCTTAATTAATTGGTGTCTGTGAGGCACTTCAAGTTCTTCATGTCAAAGACAGTATATACTGAGGTACTGTGTTTGCTCATGGTGTTTATTAACACCATAATAGAATAGAAATTCTGTTTTGAATTTCTATTCTATTATGAATAGAATAGAAATTCTAATTTCTATTCTATTCATAATAGAATAGAAATTATATTTTAAAATATATTTTCTATGTATTTTAGAATCTGATTAGGGAGAATTATTATAGGGAAAGTTATGACTGTAAGGCTAATTCACACTTTTTTAAGACCCCTCTCTCACCTCTGGAAGACCTCCTTGTACTCCTTGGCTCCCCCAACTGACTCACACAGATCCTTCATGCACCTAAAATCCCCTAGCACTTGAGTCTGAATGGAGTCAGGGGGCTGCCTATTGCCAGATCTCCAGGCATTCTCACAGGAAACTGGATCACCTAGAAAGGTGCTAATGCCAAGGAGTTTTACTGTTTAAGGGCAGCTTTTCCAGAAAGAAGGATGCTTTGAATTCAGTTGTGTTTCAGAGTATGGAGATGGACTGATGCAGCATGTACCACTCAGACATTGGGAGGGATTAAAAATAATAATAAAAACCAGTTACTGCTCGGGAAAACAATCTTTCATGGACTTCTTTGTTTCAGTAACATAGTAACATTCACTGGTCTTAAAAAATGTGTTATTTCACCAAGAGGGCAGTCAAGTACTGCTCAGAAATGTTCTTTAGTCTCTGTCCATGGCAGTTTTCAAGACCAGATTGGAAAAAATCCTGATTTCCCAACACAGGAAAGGTATTGTCCTGTTGAAGCAAGTCCAGAGGAGGGTCATCAAGTTGATCAGAGAGATGGAACACCTCTCCTATGAGGAAAGGCTGAGAGAATTGGGATTGTTCAGCCTACAGAAGAGAAGGCTTTTGGGTGACTTAAGTGCAGCCTTCCAGTACCTGAAGGGAACCTGCAAGAAAGATGGGGAGGGACTTTTTAAAGGGCATGTACTGACAGGAGAAAGGGAAATGGCTTCAAACTGAAAGAGAGTAGGTTTAGATTGGATATTACTAAATCTTTACTGTGAGGGTGATGAGGCACTGAAATGCATTGCCCAGAGAAGTTGCGGATGCCCCATGCCTGGCAGTGTTCAAGGCCAGGCTGGATGGGGCTTTGAGCAACCTTGTCTAGTTGAAAGTGTTCCTGCCCACAGCAGGGGAGCTAGGACTAGATGACCTTTAAGGTTCCTTCCAACCCAAGCCACTCTGTGATGATTCTGTGAGTAACCTGGTCTGACTTCTTGCCCAACCTTCATGATTATCTCTCCATGCTTAGATGTTTCCTCATGTCATTGCTGGTAATCTTCTATCTGCCTCCCCAGTATGCTTGTTTTTCACTCACTGCATTAACATGGCTTTTTGTCTCTGGCTAGCAGAGATGTTCTGGACTGTCCACCAGAGAAAGATTTTGTATCCTTACAGAAAAACTCCATGGTATACTTTTATGAATGACTGCAGAAAATCTACCATCATTTATAAGAGGTTCATAGGCTCCCTCAAATCATCTCAGCCCTATCAAAATGTCTTCAGATAGCAGATACACAAAACTTCCATTATTGAGCTTTCTGTTCCCTAATCTTTTCTGTGGATCATATAATTTTACTCAGGGCAGTAAACAAACTTAGAAGAACTAAGAATATTAAACCACATAAAATTAGGTCATAAACTATGTAGTACCACAATGGCAGGTTGCAGTTCTATTCACTGAAGAATCAGAGATTTAAACCTGTAATAATTCTGTTATGCTATATATATTGATTTCAAAAAATGTTTTTTGCATTATATATTCACATATACCTGTAGATATATTCTAGAACTATAGAAAACTTAAAGGAGTTTATGAATATTTACAAGAATTGTAATACATACAATACTCCCTTTTGTCTAAAGGATGTCATTGTGTTAAGACAGTGCAAGCATTTCAGAAAAAGACAACAGCACCAAAGAAGAAAAAAAAGCTATGTTGAAATTTTAGTTGTTCTGAACAAAAATGTTTGACCTCACAAATATGGAGTCATAGAGCATCTCAGTGATTTTTGTTTTCTTTTATTTTGGAATAAATGAGAACTCAAATGTGAGCAAGTGTTTATTCCATAGTAATTAGGTCGGATGAGATTTGGAAAAAATGGACAGCCTCCTGGAACTACGCCCACTGTGTCTATTTCATCTAAAATTGATATAACTTTGCTCCAACAACTTAATGAGCATTTCAGCTATTACTTCATTATGAACAAACTCATTCTTTTCAATTATATATGATTAGATTAAAAGCTCCCCAAAATGATCTATAATTATTAGTAAATTATTAATATGACAAATACTTTCAAAATGTTTTAGGCAAGCTAAAACTACTGGGTTTTCATCTAGCATTTTGCTAAGCTTTTAATGGTGATATTTCTTTGTGTTTTTGCCAAAACCTCAAATAAGATGACTATTTGCTATGTTAAAAGGACTATATATCTGCAGCCATTTAACAAACAGTACCAGCAACTCAGCCCCCATGGAATACAGAGATGTATATGTGCAAATGCACTGTCCAGTGGACACTGTCACAAGCTGGCAGGCAGTGATGTACCAGTGCCTAAGCCATGAAAGAAGCCAGGAATCCTGATCTGCAATTCCTTCTTCAAGCACAAACACAACTAATCCTGGCAAATCATTAAACACCTTTTGAAGGTCACTGCTTTAAAGGTCACTCAATTATTATATTAATATGGGTTTATTTATATGATTGCTTCCTTTGTGGTATTCAAAACTAGCCTAGATTGAACACTAGAATTTATACAGTAGTTGAATGTACAGTATTAGCATTGAATGACCTATGAATATGACATTTTTTAATGGAACTAGTTCTCAAAACACAATCAAACTTCAGAGCTGCTAGAAATGTTACAGTAGCTCCTATAGAAGGGGAAAAGCAGTGTTCTGTTAGGTTTAAGGTTTTAATTGGATCTTTTATTTGTATTCGAGAAATCTGTAAAATGAAAGAGTCTCCCCTTTCATGGGATAACAATCTGACCTCCTGTGACCATCCAAACTCCTGTTCTGTACTGCAATATTTCACATCAGAGGAGGCATTAAAGACCTTCTGTTCCCTGTGTCAAATCAAAACTCCTGCGTTATATTCTGGGCTCCTGTTCCTTAGGCTAAATTGCTTAATTCCCATGCTTCAATTGCAAAAAGAAAGTTATCTCAAAACTCAAGATGCGAATTGACATTAGTAGAAAAGATATTTTGCTGTGAAAGTGGATAGTCTGAATCAGCTGACATTCCTTAAGTGCTCTGAGATGTTCAAATGAAAGTTGCCAGCACTAATGCCAAATACGAGCTGTAGTATTATTACTGCCATCTAACTAAAATTGCTGTTTTAAGAAAGAGGTTTTGCTATTTTTACAGTTAAGCTAGTACTGCAATTGGCTAAGAGAGACAAAGCTAATCGTATAACAAATGATTCAAGGAATTTCTAGAAAATAATTCCACTGAGAGGTTTAGGTGACATCTTTAACCATAAGAGATCCACCTACACACAATTTCTAAATATTTATAACAACACAAGTAGGAAATTAATGCTATGTAAATCCCTGCAAAATACTTATTTTGCAGGAAATTCTTATACTGGAATAAGAAATTCTAATTTACTTATGTGAATATATGAAAATTAAAGCATTAATTATTCATAGAAATAAAATGAGAAAATTAATATAGGCTGTATATTACAGTTCCAATACAATATAACCTGATCCCCTCCTCCATGGACATGGAACCTGCTGCTTTTCCAACTGCGCAAAACTGCCATACAAAAGTTGGATATTTTCAAGCTGTGGAAATTTTCTCAACAATGCAGGATTTGGATGCAAGGTTTCAGGAGTCCAAGCCTGTTAATTCATTTTGTGTGTACTAATGTACAAGAGCAAGCTGCTACCCTTTCTTCTGGTTCTCATCTTATCCTGCTACTTCGAGGTTTATTTGAAAAGCCTGACCCTAAACATGTCACTTTACAAGAAATCGAGATTTGCAATATTACCAAAGCTTGAGGTTTTACCACAGCCTCCAGTAGCATTTCTTGTTGAGCTGAAGCATCTGGTAAGTCTGTAATTGCACGTGAATTTTCAAGTTTTAAAGAAAAAAAAAGAACTTCAGGG
Source organism: Rhagologus leucostigma (assembly GCA_013397725.1). NCBI lineage: Eukaryota > Metazoa > Chordata > Aves > Passeriformes > Rhagologus > Rhagologus leucostigma. The sequence goes on from VZTD01005999.1 coordinate 4,104,838, forward strand.
ATAAGTTTCTACAGAGAGAGAAGAGAAGAGAAGAGAAGAGAAGAGAAGAGAAGAGAAGAGAAGAGAAGAGAAGAGAAGAGAAGAGAAGAGAAGAGAAGAGAAGAGAAGAGAAGAGAAGAGAAGAGAAGAGAAGAGAAGAGAAAAGAGGACCAAAAAACCTCTCATGCATTTAAAAGCAAGAAAAATGCACATAAAAGCACTTTGCCTTGAACAACAGAAAGCCAAGAACACTCCTTAGTCCCTACACCAATTCTCAATGGCTTATACCTCAGTGGACTGCAGAGAGACAAGCAACTCGGACAATGGCGTTAGACCCCATGGTAGCTTCACTAAGCAGCACTCCAAATTATCAGTGACTATTTAGAAGGAAAAGGAACCCCTACAGAGATTTTATAAACATGTTGATTGGTTTCTCATGGCCCTGCAAGGGTTAGAAACAGTGCTCTGAAAAAACATTTTCTCCTACATTTATTGTTTTTATCTCTGGGCAGATTCAGAACAAAGTTACTAATGATGCCCTAAAAAGAGAGCCCTTTGCCAAACTGTCTGTGGCTCAAGTCCCTGTAATACCAGCTGTGTTTTAAAGATCTGTCTCCTGTGGCAAGCTGTGCAGCAAGTCTGCATGCAAGACCAAATTTTCAGTGATGGTTCCCATTAAGTCACGCGGAAGGAAAAGAGGACTGAAGCAACGGCTCAGGAATACCACATCACATGAAGACTTCCACCACTCACAGCTGATGGATCACCCACTGCTGTCACATCTGTGTGTTATTTCCAACACATTTACATTTGCTCTATTAACAGGGTGAACTACAGTTTTACTAGGAGTGACTCAGGTGGCACATTCATCATTGGAGCTGTTATTGTCTTAAATGGCTGACCTGCCTAGTTCTGTTACAGCAGGTGCCCTCACCTGGAAAGGTTACCAACAGCAATGACTGCAGTGAGAAAACATCACTGTACAGACCCGCCACTCCCTCTTGAATCTGTGAATGCTGGCCGACACTGCTACCATCAGTGATGCTCCATCATAGCTCAGCTGCCTCCCATCTGCTATAAACACTACATAGCAGTATTAGCATGAAGCTTCCTCAGCACTCAGCAAAAGGTTTTCCAATCAATTTTTTTTTATATTAGATATTTTAGTTTAAAACTAAATGTTTTCTGGTGGACAGATGTATAAGATTAGTAGTAACAGCAGGTTTCCTTTTCTAGATTGGGTTTGCCATCCAAATAGCAGTGTTAAGCTGGCTCCAGTACCCTCTGCTTTTCTTCTTGTCCCTGAATTATCCTTCAGGTAATGGTGGTAAGAACACTTATGTAATCAGGTTGCAAGGAAGCAGGAAGTCTGGTCTAGCTGAATGGCTGCACAAACACATATGCAGAACCAGCACAGGGCCAGGACCACACAGCAGATTAATAACTACTCAAGGCAGAATTGTGGCTGAAAAGCAGTTCATTAGACTGCCCTCTTGCTTGAAAGCTTGCAGTCTGGAAGCCACAGTGTACATATTAATACAAAGCCTTCTAACATGGCATGGTCAAAATCTCAGAGAAAAACATCCAGTTGCACTTTTTGGCAGTCACGCCATATGCATCCATAAAACTGACGCTTGAGACAACACAGAAAACAATATGCATGACTTAAACACTTCTTGTTATTCACTGTGCTCCCTGCTTAGTAAGAAAAAAGGAGGGAGAGAGAGAGAAAAAGAAGAAATAATCTTACTGGCTTTTGTTCTGTTCTGTTTGCAGGGGATTAAAATTATTTTACCGTATGCACTGGGGATTTCATCTCAGGCAGCTATGGATTTTGACCTGTGTTAGAACATTAACGTGTTCTTAACAATTTAAGACCAGAATTGTGGTCCCTCTGTAAATACAGGGAATTAAACCCCATTCTGCTGTGGTGCTGCATGCTGAGTAAGTCTCCAAGTAGCTGAGCTGTTAATTTCTTGGTTTTGTATATCTTGCCTCCATTAAACTGATTTTTTCAATCATGCTGAACAGTCACCTGCTGCCTGCACTCCGAATGCCTTGGATGCTGATCCCTCTGTCACACTTTGCTCACAGCATTTCTAACAGTGGGACACATTTCCCTTTGTGGTATTTTTACTTGCTTCTAGAAATACATCTGAAAACACTGGACGAAAATTTTTCCAGCTTTCTGCCAGGTTCCCTCCAGCCCTCTTGTACTACTCGCAGATGAAAAGGACCTTATTGGAAAAAACCTTATAAAATTGAATAAAGACAAAACACTCCCTCTGACCTAACCTGTGAATTTCAAAAGACATAGAGCTACCCGCTATGACATTTTCTTTGAAATGCACTTTAGATCAGGCCATGAAAAGAAATATGTATTTGTACCAGTGCATTTGAGACAGCTCCTTTTTTGGAGCCAGAAACATTTCAGTGCAAATAAACAGAGCTAAATTAAATTAAAACTAGTCTAACAGGGTGATATTATCCTGAAAAAAGCAGGCACAACCTTTTCTCATTTCCTAAATTCTTATAGAGCTCTTTACACCATGAAAGACTTTAGAAAAATGTCACTGTGACTAGAAAGAAAAACAAAACAAGGGAATTTTCACCTGAGTTCTTGAAACTCAACCACTCACACAAATATCTGAGCACTACAAAGAACATGAATCATAAAAGGAAGTTATACTGCTATACTGCTGTAGAAGTGACAAGTGTCTAAAATTGTTGGCATCCCTCATTGGTCATTAAATGGACAAAATTCACTGTATTCCCCCAGAAAATATTGAAACTCAATAGCCAAGTATAAGCAATGTAATTGGCATTATTTTAGTCTCTGAAGGAGCTCAAATTTTTTATAAGGTTTGCTTTATAAAGGACACATAACCATCACTATCTCACGCAAACAGCCCAGTATTGAAATCTTTTACTTGTCAGACTAAGGCTTTTCTCAGTATTTAAAACACATTCATAAGCTTATCCCTGTTTTCTAAGCATGTATTTACGCACAGATTTCCAGGTATTACACATACAGTTCGGTTCACACATAAATATGTGATTTTCTAGAAATTCAGTCCTAGTACAAACCGGTGCCTCACTTCTGCTGCTCTCCCCATTCTTCACTTTCTTGCATCAGCTCTTTTTATGATTCATTGCTACAAACTCATCGGTATCCTCTCATAAACACTGCCTACTGTAGGCGATTAGACCTTTTTCAAGGAGTTCACACTGTAATGTTGTGCTGAACTTTACCAAAGTCTAGCTCAGGTATAACTGATCGATCAGTGAAGTTGCTGTTGTTCTACCATCCCATGTCCACCCCTTGCAAGGATACAACTTGATAAAACTTCCATTAGTCTAATCTTCCAATGCCCAGTGCCAAAACACTATGTCATTCCTCTCCTTTACATACCCTTGGACAATTTCAAACAAAGCCCTTCCCTACATGACCTGTCCACCTCTACATTTACTCAATAATGGATATGAAAGTGCGGGGTCTTCTGATCATGGTTTATCACATTTAATTTCTGGGGTATGTCAATTTCCATCAAGTGATGCACAAACTGCATGTTAATCAAATTCCATGTCTATAGGGGCCTGGATGTACCCACCTCATGAATATGCAGGCAGCTCTGTTTTTTGTATAAGACAGAAGCGTATTTCTTATCAGATAGGGAGTGCAGTTATATGTATATTTTCTTCCTCCTCGTTCTTTTTTGCATAAAGCAGATGAGATTCGGTGTTTGCCATAGTAGACATATTTTTTCCAAGGTACAACAGCAGCCCAGTGCTAGATGATAAAATTTTGCCTGCCATCCATATAATGCAACTGCAGTTTGAGTGTTCTGGATTTCATGTTTTTGTGTTGCACCAGCATAAAACTGAAATCACAGGCAGGGTGATAAATGTTAACAATTTATCAGTGTTTGAAAATATTGAGAATCAGCTCTCTCCCTTGGTCTGCTTTCACTCAGAAGTTTAACACCAGAAATGGCTATTAGATCCCCTTGTCTGACCTTCTGTGTAATACATGCCTTAAAATTTTACCATCACCTGTGTATTGAGCTGACAATTTTTTTTCTTTTTACTAAAATATATCTTCTAAAAATATGTTTTTTATTGCTCTGTCTTCATTTGGAGGCTTCAAGAAATAAGTACTCCATATCCCTTAATATTTGTTCCAGTGGTTAATCAATCTCACTCTTAGAAATGAGGCATTGATTCGTAATTTTAATTTTTTTGTATGAAAAATCCAGCTATTCATTTTCTTCATGTCTTTCCCTGCTAGATTAACGAGGACATTATTATTTAGTAATTTTGACTTTTGAAAGTACTGATGTCTTGCAATCAAGTCTCTTCTCAGTCTATTTTTGGTTCAGCTAAACAGACCTTGCTCTTCAGGTTCTGTAATGAATTTGCCATTTATTGTGGTAAAGATTTATTTTCTGCCTTGTTTAAACTAGGGAATTAATCCTTTAAAAACCGTATTCTTGTAACATGCTAATGATACGCGACAGTATGTGTCCTGGTACGTCAGTTACAGATGTATTCCAAGTTAAAGCCTGTACAAATGCCTTATTTACATCCACAATTATGTTCATTCTCCACAGACCTGAAAGAGCAGAGCTTGCAGTTCTAGGAGTAATTCTTCAGTTATAAACACTAACACATTCATATTGTACCATGCATTCATTACATAAATCAAACCTGACTGTAGACAGAGAGTAAAGGACAAAAGAATTAAGTATCTTTTCCAAGAGTCAAAGCTATGGAGAAATAGGCTTAGGACAGTATGGCATCCAATGATGTAAGCTGCCTGCCTTTCCCAGACCCCATCTGCTCTTTCAGTAAATCCTTTAAATGCACTTAGTGACACGAAAGATCCTGAAATCTGAAGGGTTCTTCTGATATTTAACATCCATTGACCTGCTGCAAAAGGGGCCATATTTCCATGAAATCTGCTAGGTATAATTTAGACAATTTTCAAGAAGAATATCTCAAATCATTATTTATGATGAAGAAACATGTGAGGAAATCCTGCCTGTAATACAAACACTGACTGAAACTCAATTACTTTTGGTTGTTAGATTTCTGCAAAAGGCTTACTCTGTCCATGAGCTTTAAAAGCAGCTATTAGCAAATCTCTGCTGTTTTCCATACTTTCTATTTTTCAGCAGCAAACTGACAGTCCCATATTTAGATAAAGGTGACACTCACACACGTTCACTATTGGCATGGCATATAACCCAGCTGTCAAAAAATGTGTTCAACTAATAATCAGCATAGAAATGTTTTTTATTAGATGTGTATTTTTTTCTACCATAAAAGAAAATCCTCACTTACAAGAAAATTATTTTTTTTCTTTTTAATTTTGTTGGTTGAAGCCTAACTCTCTGGCTAAAAAGAGAGCACAAAATGAAATTCCTATAAAGACCTAAGCCAATAAAGTGGTTTAGATTTGATCTGCCCTGGCCTGAAGAAATTCCATAATGGATAATTAACAAAAGAGTTGTGATGGCAAACCTGACCTTAGGTCTCATCTCTGCATGTCACATTTTGCTAAGAAGGCTGGGAGACACTTTTGCTTATCTGTCATTTTCTTTAATCGTGGGCCTTGATCCTTGACAGAGAGTGCTCAAATGAACCCTAATGCTGTACTGAAGCTCATACATGATATAGATTTAGCTTGTGGGGACTTCAAGTCCTGTCCTTTGGTAGTCTCCTTTGCCGGATTCAGAGTCCAAAGAGTGGTCATATGGTAAAAACCCTTTTGGTCTGGTGCTTCTGGACAGGTAAATAGCTCAGTTTCTTTCCACAGCAATCACAGTATTTTTTTCTCCTTTTTCAAACTTTGTACTATTTAAGCATGTCTAGTTTCACTGGCTTTGCACTATACAGTGCTACTATCATCAAAAGGAAGAGTTGTAAAATAAGTCTTCATCTCACTAGGTGAATTTATTGCTGTCATAAAAATAAAGGCCCCCAAGGTTCATTGCGTCCAATGTACTGAAGACACAGAGTGCAAGCTTGGGGAATTTACTGCAGTACAGCACTGTGTCATTTTACCTACCTGAAAACTTGGCTCAGCTGACATCTGAAGGCATTATTAAAGAAAATGCAACCTAAGGGGAAAGAACCAGGGATGTTTGATTTGTCAAAAGAAAAATGTACATTATTATGCAGTCAGAAAGCAAGTTATAAGCCCGAGTGAAGATGTTAGCTGGGCTTTATTAATGCTTTCATAAATAATTTGCTGAAACAGAGCCCTTTTGCAAACTGCATACTTATTTATCTGGTTTGGGAGTTTGCCCCTTATGGGAAGCAATACCATTTCAGCAGGAATTTGAAAATGATTTCAAAGCTAGTTTTTTAAAGGTGGTTATCCTGAAACTTTCAGGAAAGAATATGTTGTCCGGTGAGTCCAAGAGAGGCCAACAGGAAAGCCCAGATTGCCTATAGCAAGAGAAAGAGCTGGAAAGCAGACTGTGTTCAGGAAACCTCCCTGTCTGACCATCTGGGAGCCACTCTGGCAGTCACACTCACACCACCTGAGCTGGGACTAAAACCCCAGCAACAGCCGCAACACCCTACGCTCACACAGTGAGTTAGATCAGCTTTCCTTACTAGCTCAATCTTAGGTTTCCCAGAGCAGTCTCAGATATCTCAGTCCTTAAATAACTTAATCATGGTGCAAACACAAAATGACAGCTCAAGCTGGGTACCGAGGAGGAGGGACCCCAAACAAAGGGAACCCTGGCTTTTTATACCCTCACAGTCTATGCCCGTGAAAGTCTGGGGTCATCGGCTCCATGGAGTGTCCGGTCACCTGGCTGGGCCACAGGTCCCTGGGCCCTTTGTTATGCAGAGGATCAGCACCAGTTCACGGCCCTTTGCCTCGGGCTCCTCCCACCCAGAGCTCAACCTGCAGCTCACACTGCAGCTGCAAACCGAGCTACCTGCACTGAATGGATTCCTCAACAGATGGCATCAGATGAGGGGGTAGAAGGTGGTAAAAAGCTTTAAGATATTCAGCAAACAGTCTTTGCCAGACATCTTGCAAGACTGGAGATGATTGCTGAGTGTAACATGTTTGCAAGCAACACTGTCAAGGTTGCTCTGCTGATAATGTAGGTCACTGGAGGACCAAACAGAAGACAAGACCTAAGTATGCAAACTGCTGCATAGTCCCAGAAAAAATTCCAGCCTTGAAGATACTACAGCCTAAAGAAAATGGGAAGGAATTTTAGGAAAATAGAAGTAAACAGGGCAAAGTGAGTCTCTCATGGTTGTACAAGAGGCCAGTGGTAGGGCTTATGAAAAAGAAAATTAAAAAAAAAGACAAATCAAATCAACCTGCCAGTTGCCTGTACAACACAATACTATCTTCTAGATCAGCAACAGTGTCATCTGAAGGATTAACCCCCAGTTTAAGGATCCACCCCACTTAATTTAAAGACCTACTTCTGAAAGAGTTGGCTACATAGGTCTTTATAATGAAGAGACAATTATCAACAGAACATCTCCTAGGTTTTTCATGTGTGTCTTTGTCTAGGAGAAATCACAACATAGATATCTCCAGAGTTTTGTAAATGCAGCAAGAAAATACCTACCCAGCACAATGAGGACAATTATTACTGGAATCCTTTGATTCAATTTGTGGTTGAACATGAAGAAAAAACACAGCTGATTCTAGAATTTAAAAAAGGCAGAGAGAAAAAGCTTTAAAGTAAAACAAAGTATTCTGCTGACAGCAATTGAAACTATGCAAGCTGTTCAGAGAAGAGTTCTAATTCTCAATGGTTTCATGTGATCACATGTACTATCAACAAAGAAAAATTGAGGATTTTCACTGATATTCCTGGGAAACTTCCCCAGTGATCCTAATGTAAACACAGAGCTACTGTATATTCTCAAAATAAACATACAACTCAACAGACTGATCATACCACATGAGAACACAGCTTTAAAGCCTATGTGTTCTAGATGTTTCTGGCATGAGAAACTGCTGGGATAGAGATGGGGAGTTGACTTTGCCAATTGTTTCAAACTTGTTGCAGAAACGCAGCCTAGGCAGAGATATAATTGTATAATATCCTGTGTATATATGAGGGAATACTTTTCTTTTTTTTAATATATCCTCTTCCAGACTGTTGGAATACATATTAAAAATTTAAATCTCTTTTTTAAAAATTAGACAATGTACAACCCTGAACACATGGATTTATTTGGTCTCAAGACAACTTTCTCCTATTTTCCCCCTCTGTCCATTTCTAGACAAGGGAGCTTTCTAACAAAGATTTCTACATTATTCCATATCTTAAAGCCTATTCTCAAATAAAACAAACAGAAATATTCAAATAGAGACCAAAATTAACAGACTCCTTATTGGCTAGGACAGCCAGTTTCTGGCTGTCACACAGCTGGAATCATGCTACAGAGGTGAACTTCTGCAGAAAGCATGTGTGAGTGATACTACTTGATGGAAGGACTACATTATGTCTTTCCATCATTCCTTAGCTGTAAAAGATGATCCCAGCTGTCATATGAAAGTCCCATAGCCATAGCAGGACAGCTTTGCCCATCAGCTGCAAAAAGTCTATATGTTACCAGAGAAAAAGAAGCTGTGCACATTGTTCAGCATCTCACTGAAGCTGAGAAATGGGCCAGAAGCACAAGAAAGTCTCATGGGAGCTGTGACAGGTCTGGACACTTGGCCATCTCTTCCCAGAGCAGAAAGGAACTAGAGTGATTTCAAGCAGACATAAATGATAAACCACTCAAAAAGCTTCACCTGTTAAACCTATGTCTTCACAAAGTTACTTTAATTTGGTATGAAAGTAACTACTGTAGAACTAGCCTTGTAACACCCAGAGAGAAATTCAAAGTGTGTGTTGTCAGCTGAATTTTCATTGCTACTTTGGTGATAAATCAGAGGGAGCCTGTATCAGTTCAGCTGAATATGCCACAAACCACCAGGACTGAGACTACCATTGTGCTCGCATGCTGAGGATCAGACATCAAATTTTGTGCTTCCCTTCCTCTGCATTTGGTCTGGACAAAGACATCTCAGACTAGGGTTTGCAGTCTGGAGTGCTATAAAAATGAGGCATAATGAATACCACAAAAAAGCATGAGAGAACAGAAAGACAGTAATCTGAAATTTTTCAGCATTAGTCAGTAAAAAGCAGTGATCATCTTTAGTGGCTAGAAAGGGGATACTGGAGCATCTGTCATGGGTAAGTGTGAAGACTTTTTTTATTAAAAATCTGTTCTTCAAAGAACTACAAAATCTGCATGCTTTCTTAAGATGCACCTATATTAGTGCTTCAGCTTCAGCTCAGGCATAGCTTTGATTCAGCTCTGCCACCTTCCTGCCATATGTGACCATTTGCCTGTCACTGATCTGTTTCTGAGTGGTTTTGGTGCTTGCATGTTAAATTCCTGTCAAAGAAAATCAAATGAACAGCTGTGCTCCACATGTGCTTCATCATTTAATTGGGCACACAGAGCTGTGAATCAACCTACAGGCCAAACTACTGGAAGTTTTCCCTCAGGGTTACATAGCACCCATCTACCACTGAAACACTCTTGAACCCTTTAAAGATCCTGTCACAATCTGGTGCATTTTACAAAGGACCTCGTTCAGTGCTTCCATCTGGCACCAACTGCCAGCACTCCACTGACTACTCCAACAGATCTATCAGCTCTCCTTGAAGATGAATACACATTTGACAACTTTGCCTAGCTCTTACCTGGTCCATATTTTTCTGCCATACCCCTCTCTGAATCTTTATCTTTATTTTACTCCCCTTCTCTCCCACATTTTTTTTTTTAATTCTCTCAGCATGTTGTCACCTAGTCCTTTCTCCCAGCAGAAAATCAAAAATGTTGTAATTTGACAAACAAAGGAAATACAATTACTTACAAAAACTGCTTGAAGACTGGGAAGATTTCCTTAGAAGTTACAGTTACATGATGTCAGCCTCCTGTTCATGGCTGAGATAAAAGGTGTTCAAGTACTCAATTACATTTGGACAAAATAAAAAGAGAAGGCAAAAAGACAGAGATGCAACACACTTGAAGGTGGCAGAATGTGTGCCCGTTTGTTGGGAGCTCTGTGCTGAAGCTGCACCTCCACTGGATTTACTGTTCTCTGCTGTCACATCTGATCCCATGACACCATCACCAAGAGTGGGCCACCAGCACTTCCCATCTTTGTGCCCCCAAAAAACCACTTGCAAGGATGCAGCCTAGGGTGCTACTTTAGCCCACCCAATCTGCCTCCGCAGTACCTTTAACAGCTCCCAGTACCAAACAAGTTGGATGGAAAAGCAGCACTGACATTCTGTTCACGTTTAGTCTGGGCTGGGGCGGACAAAGAAGGATGATTGGGGTATCTTGTAAAATAATAGTATTGTGCTCAGAAATGCGGAGAAGTGCTATATGTCAGAAGGCAGAGTGATGGCAAGGGCTTTCATGTTTCTGAAAGCAATTGTCCCAAAGCCACGTAGCAACTACCTGTGTAAGGAAATACCCGCCCACTCCCTACCCTCTTTGAATGCCAAGCTTAGTCCCAGCATCAAAAAGAGCCATGAGTGTGGTGTGCCATGATAAAAGAGCCCTGCTAGACTTCCACAATAGCCTGTCTCTGTGAATGCCCTGGCCCTTGCAGGAAGCAGTGGTGAGACCACTGTTAGAGGCACAGTTTATACCTCTGCACTGGTTTGTACCTAATCCCTTAGCCAGAAGGATTAAGCAGGTTTAAGGGAACAGGAAAGGTTCTGCTGCTCCTGAATGCCTTTTGTGTGCATGCAGAGTGTTGAGCTCTTATCTGAGAATGGCCTGCAAGCATTGTGTTTTCCCAAGCATGTTCAGTTGTTTTCCTTGACTTTTATTTCTTCACTTGGGCAAATATCATGTTTTCTTGAAATTGAGCCCTCCTAGTTTTTTCAGTCAATGGAAAAGGGATTGATTTGTCTGAAAATGTAGCAATTTGTGCAAAGTCTTTGAAAACACGTGCGGATGATTGATATAATGAGGCAAAATACAGCACAAATTATAGAAGCCTACAATGACCCTCCAAATCCCAGCTGTTACGTTCCTAGGCCCTGACTGCAGGACAAGGTGTGATTTCCCACTCAGAGATGGAGCACAGTAAGATTGCTACTGGTAATCTGGAAGACAGCATTGGTAATGTGAATGTGTGTCCATAATCAAGACATACAGGACCCACAAACCACCATGTGTCACAGCCATGGCTCTGACTCCCTTCTCCAGCTTACATCTTCACTTACCAGAGTGAACCCTGATACAGACAAATGAGACATTACCTAAATTCTCCCAGTAACTATTGCTACCTCCAGGAAGAGAGCTAAGATTCACTTAGAATATTTTCACTCTATCTCCTGGTTGTCACGAGTTTGTGTCTGAAAGTATCTTAACTTTAGTTTGTTTCCTGATTTTCATAGGTGTAGTTCTTGCTGAATCTGACATTTTAGAAGAAAGTATATACTACTTGGGAACTATAACCTTACACTGGTGACATTTTTCAGCAACATGTAGACAAAGACAGAAATTGCAAAAGAGGAGCTCATAACAAGCAATAACTCCACCAAGCTCTGTGCATTCGGTCATTATCAGTATTATTAATGATCTGGATTGCTGACAGAGAAACTGTGGTTATATTATAGGTATAGGCCCTCAGAACAAAAATTTTGTAAGAAACTAAGGTAGTCCACACACCTATGGGCAGCAGCGGTCACTGCTTCTGAAACTGTGAAAGGAAAAAAAAAAAGAAAAAAGAAGAGAAATCCAGTCCTAGTAAACAGTCTAAATGATGTTCCAAACATAAAAGAAATAATTTTAAAAGGTATTAAAAACTTTGTTAGATGGATTTTCATTAACTAGATTTTAAAAACAAGTGAAATCAAAACAAAAACTAAGGACTAGAAACAAAAGATGAAGCTGCTCAGACCTTTCCATGGAGTACTGAGGATTTTGAAGTATATACATTTAGCACACATTGCAGGACAGGAATGCAGAAAAGAAGGATAAAATGAAATGAAGAAGAATGGAAAGATTACTTTATAAATGAAGAAAGGGAAAAGAGATTTGTCAGAAACAAAAGTCAGGTGCTTGCAAGCAGCAGGGGGGAAAATAATACAAAAGAGAACTGATCGTTTCTGAACAACCAGAAAGGACTTTCAATTTAATAAAGAGAGCAGCACCTAGAGAACATGCCAAGACATTCTGCAGCCCTATCAAGCATCTGTCAGGCAATTCCATTACATTTGAGACAGGAACCAAAGACATTACAACACTAATAAAGGTTGTTACATACATTAGGAGACAAGGGGCTAACAGAGGTTTACGTCATGCTGAGACATTTTGACAATAATGGAATTTCAGTAATCAAACCAGTCTACACAAAAATAAAGTGCCCAGGCAGTTTAATATCCCAGGCAGAGGATCAGCACAAACCGTAGCTACACCAGTTTTTAAGGAAGAAATGCTGCACTTATAAGTGGCATGGGAAGAGAGAAAACAGGACATCAAAAACAAGGCATAGAAAATAGGGCACATCTTGTTCCAAGCCTGGTTATCTGAGGTCCACAGTAGGGAAGCTGTCTTACTACACTGCCTCCTCTTGTTTGTTCCTCTCCTTAAAATCCACCCTGCAAGCTTCCTCTAACCTTGACTCCAGTGAAGCAGAGTCTACCTTAAAGGAATGAAGATTAGCAGAAAAGTCCAGAGTACTTGAACTACTCAGCATGCAAAATTGGCTTCCTAAGAAACAGTTCTCACCTGTGAGCTCCAGTGAATGATTACAGCATTTAAGAATAAGAGAGACAAAGTGTATTTTTAGCATCAATGTACAAAGAGTAAGACACATGCCATTCATTGATAAGCAAGACAGAAAGGCTGTACCAGAGCTGTAGTGCTGCAGATGTAGGGTTTGCTTTGCCAAGCTTCTTCTGTTCATTTTCCCCTCTACTGTCACTGATTCAATGGCATTATCTAGTCAATGCATGCAATTCATATTAGAAGTATATGTTTTTATCCACTGCACATTTTATTTGCACATGTATAGTCTGTAATCGAAAACAGTACAGCTGAAGTTAGCATTTGAAAACCTCAGAAAACTGTGCTAGCAGTAGCTTGTGAGGCTGGAGCTGGTTAACAATGTGTTCCTGTACGTATTTTGCCCATTAGAAAACATTTTCTCCCTATTCAAAAAAAAAGCAAGCAGTCATCCATTTCCTCCTTCCCATGTTCAAGGCCATTCTTGTGAGGAAAACAATGAAAATGCATCAGCAATTACGTGCCTAGCAAGGTACTCACATGATACTGCAGCCTGTAACACTAAACAGGGTAGATGATTCTTGCAGAATCCCTTCCCAATCTTTTTCCAAATTAAGCAGTGAAGTTGACATGTCCCTTCTTCAGGTAGCCTGGGGTTGCTGTGATATATCTGCAATAACAGTGCCTTTCTTCTCCTAATGAATGAACACACAAAAAAATATTACATCTCTTTCCTTTTTAGGAAGTCTGAATACTCCTGAATCCAACACAGAATTGTCTGCACTCAGTCCAGGGCAAGCTAGTTGTGCATTTATTTGTTATTGGACTTGGCAGTAAGCCCAAGGTTTATGAAGAGAAGAATTTGGTAAAATTCTTGATTTAGGCTAGGGAAGAACAAACAAAGGTTTAGTCACTAACATGAATTTTCCACTCCTCAAATATGCTGTATGAGACTAGAAATGTCTCAACAAACAATAACTTCTCCACGAGTTTCCTTGCATTTGTCCATTAGCTATTACCCAGAAGTATAACTAATCTTTAAGGTCTGATTTTTCATTTAAAAACTGAATACAAATTCTTCAAAATCTTCTAATGAGTTTCCAATTTCATTTTTACATACTTCTACTAGAAATTCAGTATTATTTATTATCAGTCTTCTCCAGCAACTTTTAGCAGTGTTTAAGGCTTGTTAAAGAAAGCTTACTATGCTAAACATGAAAGTTAACAAAATCTGCCATATAAACAAGTGTGAAGGACAACAGCACTTTGCAGTGAACATTGTCACTCATAGGGAATAATCTTTTACCATGGAGATAAGAAATTCACCTCTACAGTATAGAACAAATTTGTGAAAGTCTCACATACTCCTGTTACTCATATAATGACACAGCCATCCTTCACTTCTCTGAAAAAAATGACCCTTGAAACAGGCAACCTCCTTTGTTTTGTTTCCAAGCATCAGTAACACAAAACTTCCTCTCACTAGAAGATACTGGTCATGCCAGCCTTGATCCAACAGCAAAATATATTGCTCTCCTTAAAGCACCCCTAAACCGTCAGTACAAATTTAATGCATCTTGTCACAGATTTAAGTAGTTGAAGGCTTCAGAAGCTGTTAAAACCTGTTCACAGATCTAGATTTGACAGCACGTCCATGCAAATCCAAAGTGCTTTATAACCATTTTCTGAGTGATGTAGAACCAATGAAATATGCTTCATTAGCAGCCACTCTCACCTCAAAGAAACACAAGGTTGGGAATGGCTCTGTGACCTTTCATTGCAATTGGCATTTTGCTTATGAAGAGTATAAGAAGTGAAGCAGAAGTTGACCTTTCTGTTTGGCATTAAGTTCTCAGCTGGGCTTTCTGCTAAATGGCATTTTAATGGTTGATGCAATACTGTTACCAGCCAACTAGTTGTGGTTCTGACTTAAGCCACCTCTTTCATACAGGTCACTGAAAGGCTGTCATGTAGCAACATTTGGTTACAAAAGTGGATTCACAGACAGAGAGTCAGGGTCTGAAGAACTTCATATCCCATTTCCAAACTAGTGGGCTCACTGGGGCACAATATGTTTCACATATGGCAGATATGTGATAGAGCAGAAAGCAAAAAAATGCAGCAAGTGAGGAATCTTAGCAAAAACACAGCAGTGCCAGTTTTAATAAACCTGACTGTTTTAGCAAAGCTGGAAACGGGAAAGAAATTTTGTGACAAATTTAATGAGACTACATTTCAGTCCTTACAAACTACATCAATAAGGTAATTTTGCAGACTACTTTGTCTTTTCATCTTTGTGACTCTGGGCAAATTATGGCAGGCAACATGAGAGAAAAGGAATTTTGTGATTCCATTTCTAATAGAACACATCACCTGAAAATATCACCGTTGAGCTCTGTTTAGCAATTGAAGGTGTGGATAAACCACACACAGAAGAGCTCACCTAACACAGTGTAACAATAAGGAAGGTAAGAAAACTGCTCCTTACAATCAGGTTTCAAAGAAACATTAAGAAGCTTCAATAGATTTATTAAGTGAAACAACACACAGTAGTATATGACATTAAACCTGCTGCTTCAGAGTCTGTGAAATTATCAGTCTTTTTCACACATCCTAGACTAACAGATATTAAAGATAAACCAAGGGACAAACTTCATGTTCCTGATTCTCTGACAAAGCTCCCATCAAATGAGAAATGCATGCAAGGTTCTGGCTTTATAGGTCTCAGTATGTTAAATTAAATATTTAGCCCTGGGATAGCTGAAGTCTCTATTTTAGCACTAAAAGGGTAGCTTGATGAGTTTTTCTCCCTTTTAGAAAGGCTAGAAACTTTGAATCTGAGTACACTTTAAGTTGATTAACTATTAGGAGCCCAAAAGCCAGCATAGTATCAGGAAGAATATATTTTTCTTAAGCAAACCTATCTCTCTTATGACAGTCACACTTGCTTTTGTTTTCACACTTTTCAAGAATGGCCTTGAAAGCTCTCTCAAGTGTCTCCGAGGCAAAATGACACATTTGCCTGAAATTCCTTAAACTCAAATTTGAAGAGCTGACTGCTCCTTTGGGGCTAGCAGAACCATTCTTCATTTCACTGCATGAACTGATTGTCACTACAAATACCAGCACACATTGAAAGAAGACAGCAAAGGGAATGGTTGAGTACAACACAGTAAGAAGCAACAGGATGCACAGAGGTGATGCAGGGCTTGGTGTGAATCAGCAATTGAAAAACAGATACAACGTACGATTTGAAAAATAATTTAAAAAAAGATATGTGTCAGAATTCAGGTTTTATCTTTTCTTATCTTTTCATGGCTGCTTCTCATTACTTGAGTTACCATGACTTCAATATGAAGCAATGAAAGCCAAGCTGAAAAATAGTAGGTTTTTCCTCACAGAAAGGAGGACAAAATGTGAAAGAAAAACCAAAAAACATATTGCATACAGTTATGTCCAAGCAATCTTCACAGTAATTACTGGGCTTTGCCTACATAATACTCCAGAGTCTGAAGGAACATCCCTATTTTGTAAGAGGATTGTTGAGCAAATAATGCAGGGAACTCTATACGAGAGACTATGTGGTGAAAAGTCATCTTAAACAATCAGCTGATGCTCAGCAAGAACAGCAGACTTTTGCACTGACTAATTCCAGACTGACAAATAAGAATTGTGGCAAGGAACAAATCAGGAATACAGGAATCACCTGTATTGTTACAGTGACTCGGAGCACAGTTTGGGAGCTATCACAGGCCAAATTTCAGATTAACTGGTGCAGATGAAAGCTCACCCTTTTCACATGCTGGCAGTGGCATGGTACTACAGCAGTTCTGGGGTGGGTCTCAGCCTTTGTATACATGCATAACCACACCTTAACACACTCTGCAGGCCATAAACTCAGAAGCTGCAAAGAAAGAGCAGAGCATCTCCAAAAAAGCAGCATTGCTGTGCTCTGAAGGTGACCACACCTCAGACATTGCAGCAAAACAACCAGCAGGGCACAAGTCCCCCAGTCCCCAAACAGGGTGAACAGAGCAGGGGTGGTAACTGCAGCAGGGTCCAACTCCAGCATCAGGAGTCCAACAACCATCAAAGACAAGATAATGAGTCAGAGCCAAGATCAATCCAGAAAATTAGAACAACAATTTGGGAACAGCAGGGAACATGATCAAAGATAGGCACACCTACAGCATAGGTCCAACAAGGACTAGGTGCCAGGGCCTGAGTCCCTGGTGCAAGGCCCAGAAAGCATGTCTGGGTAGGGGACAGAGCTGTCCCTGGTGAGGCTGATCAGGGCAATGAAGACCTAGTGATGCACTCAGGATCCTGACACTTCTTTCTCTCAAAGCACTGGAGGCAAGAGGGAAACCTTATGAAACAAAACAGCCAAAGGGAAATGAAAGATAATCTTCATGGACATCTAAAAGAAAGTAGTGCAGGACCAGTGAACCTCTTAACATAAATGAGGTGATACCAAGAACATGTTTGGACACGGGATTGCAAATACTGGCCCAGTGCTGTTCAGCACAGTTGTCTTTCTCATGGCAAATTGACATTCATTACTGTTATGAATATGGCTGTGGGGTTTTAAATAAGTCCCTGCCTTTTGCCCAGGCCTCCGGCAGCAGGCAGTAGCTTTATCGAGGTGGCCAGCACCCCAAAACCCACTCTCCTTTACAAGTTCTTTAATAATGGCTGATTCAGTCTATTATAGAATGAATTATTTATTTAATAGACACAAAACTAACAGACATAAGACTTAAATCAGACTATTACTATACAGGAATAAGACAAAAAGAGAAAACTGGTATTACACACAGGGTTAAAGGTACCATTAATTTTACAGCTAGCAAAGACATAATATAACTTAGGATCCAGTGTTTCTTATCATCCAATTGCCGATGGAGCACACATCGAAATCCCTTCCCTCAATTCCCAGGAAAGTAACCACAGAACCTGCATCCAGACTCCGGGGAGAAGTCACTTGCACATTCTCAGGGTGTGTGTAGGAGACTTCTGCCTCCATGATTATTTTGTGAGCTTTTATAGACATAAGAACCGTGTCTTTTGGTCAAGAATATTTATTTTTCTTTCATCTCTTCCCATATTTGATTTCCAGACTATGGTGTTGATTCTTAGCTGGGGGCCTGAGCCCTTTTGGCACCAGAGATTAACCCATGCTGGGCCTGTGACCCGCCTGGGTTATCTCTTGCATGTGCCAGGATCTGTGGTAGAGAGGAGGTAGACATGTCCTGCCACAATTACCCGTGATTCAGCTGAGATATTCTGGGTCTTTAATTTAAGATGTGCCTCTTCTTCCTCTCTTACTATGTCTAGCCCAAGGAGGTTAACCTTCATCGCTAACGAAGGCCATTTTCCAATGCTGCCCTCTTACTATTTTTGTCACCAGGTCTGTGGTAGATTCCAGAGCAGAAGGCAACTGCAATGAACTCTAGTGACTCCAGCATTTGACTTTAAGAAACGGGAAGGAGAGTAGGCACACAGATATATTTTCAGACCAGAGGACACTATGGATCCTTGGACAGTGGCATCATGCACCTAAATGACACAAAAAATCAGAACTGATTATCACAACATCCAGTCTGTCCCTCACAGTTATTTCCCCTTGAAGCCAGGCTGCTGAGCGCCCTCTCAGACCCTTCAGGACTGCAGGGACTATATGGAGCAGCAGCCACATCATTCAGCCACAACTGGGCAACAGCCACATCATTCAGGACCATACTGGTTACCTGGCATGAAGCATGGTGGGGACATTCAAAGCTCACACAGCCTGATACACATTGGTAGGAAGAAGATCCGCCTCTGGCCTCATACATGAAAAGTATACCAGTTGTGTAGCATGCTGTCAGCATAGCGAACCTGCCCATGTCCTGGGCACCACCACAGACCTCCTCTCTCTGCTTTTATCTCTTAAACACCATGAATTTGCCCATGGGTACATAATCTGATTATTTGCCTCAAAGACTCTCTCAATTTATTGTAAAAATTAGCAGTATTTTTAATTTTTCAACTGAAATTTTAATAAATATTTAAGTTTTGACACTAACAAACATCTTAAGTATTAATAAGCATCACATTACTGATTTTTTTAATTTCTATTACTTTAATATGAAATCTCAAAGACTGGTACATGTTGGTGAATTGGCGTTTGCCAGAGGAAGTATCCACTGAGGTCAGTATAACACAGACATACCTCAAGATGGCCATCACATTTTTCTTTCCCAGGCTGTCACATTAAAAAAAGTTTATTCAGGAGAAAAAACAATTCCTTGGCCTATGGCCCTCACTGCTGAGTCACAAGTAACAGATATTATGCTTTTGCCTGATGAGCTGATAAAAATTAGAGTAAGTGTTGTCATTGCACCCTAAATCTGAAAAAAAGACAGTGAAGACAGCACATGCCCTTTCTTCCAAGGATGGTAAAAATGAGACAATGCAATATATATGGATAAAATAGTAGATAACTGTCCCATAATATGTTTTTTCCCTTGGATTCAGTCAGTCAGGTTTTGTTTATTTTCTTTTTGTTGATGACTGGAACAATAAAGTAGGTAGAATATATAATATGAGCCTGATGGGTCCAGTAATAAACCCACAGTCATTAGTGATCTGTTCAGGTTCTAGCAATGAGACTCTGACAGCTGTCAGGTTTCAGATACATCAGATGCCTATCGTGAAACATTGTGAGAATATCTGAAGCCTGTTAGGATTCTTAGTGTTGCATATGCCTGGCCTTGGGAAGTCTGACAAGCCCTGTGGAATTAAGCATCATGCATTAATTAAAGAATTTTTATAGACAGGGAAAGATCATCTTGTGAGGTTTGTATCCTTCCTGGATGTGCAGCCCTCAGCTTTATGGTGATCATGTGTCTGTAGACTCTTCCTGTGGGACACGGAGACTGCCTCCAGGATCCAAATAAGGATGTTATCTATCTGGTTGGAATGCAGTATGAGAGCACAAGGAGTACATAAACAAGCATCACAGGACCTGATTCTGCAAAATCTTCCATGTCTGTGTAAAGATGCAAGTACTATAAATTTCTGTTTATTTCAGAAATGCTCAGACACCAGACTCCCATCGCTTGCAGAACACATAAGGATAAGCACAGTGGAAGTAAATGGATTCTAAAATTCACATTTCAGGAAATTATGGAGTAGACCTTGAAGCAAGCACATGCATATTTTTTGAGTGGCTAGGGAAAAAAAGCAGAACTGGGCTTCAGAATAAGGTAACAGTAGGATCATTTTTCCTCGGAACATATTTTGGGTCCATTTGGGACTGGCAAAGAGATTCGGTAATTCAAATCCCAGCCAAGCCATCATATCAATCAAGAGCCAAATTCTAAACGTCATTCTTAATTCCTGCCTCAATTATGGTTGAGCGATAAATAAGAATTAGATATACTGTAACTACGTTGAAAAAACATGCTCTAAGAAGTAGAGTTTCTCTAGAACTGAGTCAGCCAACAGTTCCCTCTCATCCCTGGTCTCTCTGTATTTTGATCATCCCAGGCATTGCAGACTCTATTCCCAGATTCCAATATCCTTCAGATTTTTTCCTTTTTGTCAATTTACATCTACTGCTGCCACAATCATACTAAGGAAATTGTTAGGCTGTTATGAACTGATTCTTGTGACTACTTCTCTGTTCACTGTCTTCTAGGTCCCAAAACACAGAAAAGCAAGTTCTTCTACCATGCTAAGGCAGCAGTGAACTGATACAGACAACAAAATCAGCAAGGACAAAACTGAGTGTCCAATCTGGAGAAGCAATCTATCTGAAGGACTTGCTACAGAACTGTTTATTGCATTGCTGGAACAAGCTATTAGTGGGGCAGGGTTCCTGGCACAGTCTCAAATCCACTTAAGCTCGTAATGAAGGCCACTTTTAATGTTCATTGCGTACACTGCATACCCATAAGAGCTGACAAGAAAATGGAGATAATTTCAGTCACAAGGTTCTCAAAACTCTCCTTGCTGTTGTGAATCTGTCCATGATGAAATCCCTGATAAAACGAGTAAACTGCAAGTTTTTCAAAAGTTAGCATGATATTGATATTTTTTTAAAGGATACACGGAAAATACCTATTTTAAAATAATTCACTGAGATGGGTATGTTTTCTCAATGGTGTCCTATCAACCAAAATGTTGCAGCAGTAGGTTGATAATTGAAGACTTGAAGGTGCCCTGTGTACAGGACCTTGTACCATATAATTATGGTCAGTATCTCTGGCTTATCACAGGCCCCAATTTAATATCAACAACAAAAGGTATTAAAAAAATAGGAAATCCTAAGGAAAAGTGGAATTTCTTCTTCAGCTGATCAAATGGAGTAATATTTAAAAATTAAAGGCTCTTTCTACTGGAAAAAAGCCAAACTAGATTATTAAAAGCTGAAAATAATAGTCTAAGTGACTTATGTACCCAAAGGGAAAAAAAAAAATAATGTATAAGATTTTAACTTTGTGGCTAACTTAGGCTATAACAAATCACTTCTGTTCATGTGGGAAATAACTGAGCATGTGATAAAATTATTAATGTGTTTGTTTACAATATATATGTGAAAGATAAATTATGTATGCTTGTTTGTATGAAAAGAAGTAACACAAATCTTTGTTTGAAACAAATTATGTAAGCTACAAGGTGCATCAGCAAATGTATTTATGAAAGTGTCTTTCAATATAAATGGATTAATGAACACTCTTCAAAGATAAACTGGATTACAATAAAGGTGTATTTTGAGGATCTTCTCAGAAAGCATTGAGAAATGGGTGTTCCAGACATCACAGTTAGAAGGTTCCCACAGGATACATGAAAGAATATATTCTTTGGTATCAAAACCACAGCTAACACTTTATAGAGCACATAAGGAAATTTGTTTTCTTTTCAGTCATGTAAACAGGAGGAATGTTATTTAGTGTCAAAATGTTACGGTGAAGTCTTGTCTCCAGAACTTCCATCAACTTGTGACTGAATAAGATTTCACCTTCCTGACTGTCCTGGGGTTGCAATGGTCAGACACTGACCTTGGTGAAGCAGAATGAGACTTGAAGAGCTCTTTTTGAAATGAGACAAGAAGAATATAAAGATTGTGTGGCAAATTACAACACAAGACAAAGGTCCATCTAACATTACCAAATCAAATAGATCTCAGTGCTATGTTAAAAAACAAAGACTAGCAAGTCTAACACAGGAGGTGTTTCTCTCAGCCTAGGAACATCCTTGAAGACAAGAAGGTAGGATAAGTAAGAAGTGAGGTGGGTAAGAATGTACAAGGAAAGCAGACAGTTGGAGAGATGGGAGTTGGAGAGAATCACTGAATAAGTTGCGTTGGACAGGACCTTATAGATTATACCATCTAGTTCCCTAAAT
Source organism: Rhagologus leucostigma (assembly GCA_013397725.1). Taxonomy (NCBI): domain Eukaryota; kingdom Metazoa; phylum Chordata; class Aves; order Passeriformes; genus Rhagologus; species Rhagologus leucostigma. The sequence continues at coordinate 4,127,011 of VZTD01005999.1, forward strand.
GTCTCCTGTAACAGTGACCTAGAACAGAATAATCCTCATCACTTCATTTTAGAAGATCTCTGTAGGAAAGTGCTGTCACCAGTATCTGGACTAAGATACGCAAGCCTGGCCCTCTCTTCTCCAGGAGGGAAGCAGGTTAAATGGCACTGATAGCAACTCGCTCACAAGTGTAGAATTGCAAACATAATGCATCCTTGCAATTACAGCAGCTGTGGACCTGCTACCTTTGCATTCAACTTGGAAGCATTGTATATATATGCTAAATTCAAATTGGCCTTCTCTGCTCATTTAATTACTTCATTTAGAGAGAAATAGCTTGGAATGGATGAGAATAAGAATATGCCCTTTCTACCACCACAAAATCCCTCACAGCTACTTCATCAGCTGCTTCCCTTAAGAATAAGAAAGGTAAGTTCAAGGATATTTAAGCAAAAGCAAGACAAATCTAGATTTCCTTGGGCTGGGCTAGTGCTAGTACCTTTGCAGCAGATCTGCGGGGTGAACTTTCTTCTCATGTCCTGTGAAGAGTCCAGTACTTGAGATTATATATGCTAATATAAGCCATGCTGTAAAACAGGAGCACAACCCTAAACCTGAAGAAATCCAAAGAAGGAACAGATATAAAGAAAAGGGTAAGATCATGTCATCACTGGGATGTTTCATGATATGAATTCTGTAAAAACATACATATTTTCATGAAATCCACAAAGAGTTAGTCACACTCAAGATTATGTAGTTCACTGATATCTCTGATACTTAAATTTTGCGCTGTTAACCAACAGTGCCAGACAATGTATTCCTGAATCAGCCTTTATGCAGACTAATCATTCACTAGAGACTATAGCCCCATGGACTGAAATGGGATTTGAGAGGCTAATTCTTGTAAGCATTTCTGAAAATCAACCCACCAGTTTTTCAAACTCTGGACTGAGTGTTTCTGCTGTAATTTTTTTACTAGGTAATATTGGATCAGAATAACTTCTTATTCATCAAATCAAGAGTACCGTTATATGAGCATCCACTCCATTTCTGCCTCCAGATAACAAGAAAAAAAAGCAGCAATCATAATTAGTTAAATTAAAATAGCAAGACATACACAACCATCCCTTTTTAGACCAAACCAGCTCTTAAAATGACAACTGGTGCAAAAATAATTAAAGCAAGACAGATGGGGGGAAGGAAAAGGAGAAATAATGTATTTAGAATTTGAAGAGAAGTAATTAGTTTTGGCAGGTTATTTATTTATATAAATTGAAAAATTAGCTGTATCAGACGCAGGCAGCAGATACAAATTTTGCTCTCTACTCACATCAGAAGAAGAAGAAAAAAGTTATGGCTAAATATCCCACTGGATTTCAAAGTATGTATACTTCCTGACAGAATATGTAAGAGTGGTTTCCATAATGAAACATCCCCGGCCAACAAGAGATAGTATACCAAGAGACATCCTTGTTGTCTCATGGAGGGCCTTAGGATAGGTTTTGGTTTTGGTTTTGGTTTTTTGGTTTTGTTTTTTTGTTTTTTGTTTTTGTTTTTGTTTTACCAGGGACACTTGCCTCAATTTTATTTTTTGTAGTAGTTTTCCAGTTCTTGAATTACCACTGCAGTGTACATTGTCTTCTCAAAATTTCTTGCATTTCAGAAAACAAACTGAAGTGTGACTCAGTAATATAGCCCTGTGAATGGATTAGTACTGCTGTCTGGAGAAAAAATATAAGGTATAAGGCACTTTGTTTTAGGTTTTAATGATGCTACAGTCTTATTCTTATACCTCCCACCCCCTTTGATTAATGTGTCCTCTGGAGACAACATGGATGCCAAAATGAGAAAAGTATTTAACTTCTTGGTGTCAGGTGCTATTCTCTGCATGTTTACAGAGGCACAATATATTTTTAGCTAACATTAATAAGCAGAACTGGAGAGGCTGTTGTTAAACCAACACATAATCATTTTGTGGTAAGTTACCATTCCCCAGTTTCATCGAATCACAGAATAGACTGAGTTGGAAGAGACCTATCAGGATCATCGAGTCCAACTCCTGGCCCTGTACAGGACACCTCAGCAGTCACACCATGTGCCTGAGAGCATTATCCAAATGCTTCTTGAACTCTCTCAGGCTGGTGCTGTGACCACTTCCCTGGGGAGCCTGTTCCAGTGCCCAATCACACTCTGGGTGAAGAACCTTTTCCTGATATCCAACCTAAACCTCTTCTACTCAACTTCAGGCCATTCCCTCAGATACTGTCAATGGTCACCAGAGAGAAGAGATGTCTTCCTCTCTTCTCCTCATGAGGAAGCTGTAACTGCAATGAGGTCTCCCCTCAGTCTCCTCCTCTCCAGGCTGAACAGACCAAGTGAACTCAGCTGCTCTTCATACAGCTTCCCCTCAAGGCCCTTCACCATCTTCACTGCCCTCCTCTGGATACTCTCTAATAGCTTAATGTCTTTTTTATGTTGTGGTGCCCAAAACGGCACACAGGACTCAAGGTGAGGCTGCATCAGTGGAAAGTAGTCCTTCAGCCTTTCTTCCCATCTTTCTTTCCCTGTATCTGTGTGAAGACCTGTGCACACCACCACAATCAGAAGGCATTTTAACCCTTTGTGCAGAGGTTAAGGTACCATCTCCTTTGATAGAGGGAGGATCAAATACCAAGAATAATTCTGTCCCTTTTTTCAACATACGGTGCCTTCGTCCTCAGACTCCCCAGTGTGACTATCCACTAAACTTCAAATTTAGTTTTGAGTAGCAGTCTTCTAGTTCATCCAGATTTTAAAATATTAAACCAGAACTATTTAAGTAGCACCTTCAGATAGACTCAGGGACTTAAGTTCTGCTTTCAGCACCACAGTCTGGTAGGTGATACAGCATGTCACCTCAGTACCTCCATTTCCTGATTTGCAGATTTACAAAACATGCATGCTCCCAGGCATGCTTAAAATCTGCTCTCCCCAAGGAGATGAAGAGCCCAAAGGCGAAGCTCTAAATACAAGGTAAAAAAAAAAAGAGTAGTTATTACTGCTATTCACATTCACTGCCTTTGACCTGGAAAGCCTTTCAACCTTTGAAGCACACTGGAGTTGCATTTCAAGTCATTACAGTCCACTCTTTCTGCTCAGAAGCACAAAATAACAGGCAGCAGAAGGACTATAAATTGCTTTATGGATGCTATAAATACAAATAATCCTCACCCATAAAGTTACATTGGCATTACAAAGATCTAGTCATTTATTTAATGCATGGCACAGCCACGCTGCAGCACTTGGAAGAGGTGGACTATCATGCTGTCACAAAGATTCCATCTTTAGCATGTAAAATGTCTCTCAGACTCACATAACATATGAGAAAAAAATGCTGGGAATGCAAGCACCAGCAGTCCACAATAGCCTTAGCAATAAGAAGCAATAAAGAGTGCTCCTAAGTGTCAGCACTGAACCTGGATAGCTGCATCCTGTGATTTATATACTATCACACGTAACTTCTGAAATCAGTATTTAACTGACTTTGTGCTATCCACCATTTTGTCTGGATCTTCACTCCTGTCTTCATAGTATGTAATAAGAAAAAAGTCAAGCAAGGCTTCTGAAAAAGTTACTTCTAGAATTCAGACAACATGCTAATAACTTAGATGATTCCTGTGGAAACTAAGTTAAATCATCATTAAGGTTTTTCGGTAAGTTATATTAATACTTTTAATAACCGAAAGTATTAATATATAACTGTAAGTTATATTAATACAAAGAGCTGCACATATACACACAGCAAGTCTCCTAGGACTCATAACTGATATATTGTAATGTTTGCTAGAGTATATTAATTTTTTTGCTTTATTGATAAAGTAACAATCTTGAAAGTCCTTAATACCTATTATGACTAGAAAATGCTCACATCTGAAAGGACACTTTCATCCTGTGACATCATATTCACAGCCCGGGTGGTGCACACAGCAAGTGGTACACCAGAGAAGGCCAATAAGCAAGTGCTTAATTCAGCATCTTCCCTGCTTGCTTTTATGAACAATCAAGTCAGTCAAACATGGAGCTTTGAAAAGAGAAAATAATATTCCCATTGAAACTTACCAGTCCTTAGCCCTTACACTCAGTAACTTTGTTTTAGGGGATCTTTAGACATATCTTGTTTGCTTTTTACGTTATTAGAAGTTATATTTAGCCTCCAGGGAACCTAAATTAGGCAACAATTAAAAACCTTCTGACACTTACTTTTACAATTGCTAAAAATAATCAATGAGAGTACTACCCAGAATAATTCAGAGTGAATCATCTGAGTTCCCAAAATTGAGAAATGCCTAATTAACTATGTAGCCCCACTTCGAATGCATAAAGACCTTCAACATTTCAAGAGGTAGCACAGTGAAGACAGACTGAGATATAAAATATACCCTAAATTTTTGTGTTTAGGGTAGTCCTGTGGCTGAGGAAGTTACTAACTAGAAGGTGAGTATGGACAGCAAGTGGCATTCAAGTGTCTAAGGCATTTCATGGCTCTTGCCTCTAATTTGCTAGAGCCCTCATTCAGTATTCAGTGCTATTCAAATATGCAGTTTTGAATATTCTCCTAGCACAATTTCCACAGTCCTTCCCTGCAATCTGTCATTTAACAACTCTTCTGTGAAATTACCGAGAGTCTTCAATCAAGGAATTCTGAAAGTAAAATAAACCACATTTTCATTAATCGGATAAAAGCAATGTGCTTTGGATCACCTAGAAAGACAGAACCAGTTCCTCAGGTAGAATTTAGCTGCCATAACCAAGAAACCATGCACTATTTTTCCTGCTGTCTCTTCTCTCTTTTGCCCACCACTTTCCAGTATCTTCAAAGTTTTACAAAGAAAACTCCTAGCATAAACTGACGTGTTCTAAATGAGGCAGAAACCTTACTACCAAAAAAAGTGTTTAGAATCTTGTCTCTGGTACTGACAAGCATCTAACCAAATGAAATGAATTGCATGGACAGCTTTCACTGTCTCACTTCCCAGTTGCTTATTGACTGCCAGGCTGCCGTGAATAAATGTTTTAAAGTCACTTCAAGTGTTTGCATCAAGTGTTTCCATCTAGACACGACATTGACTGCAGCATTTCAAAGTTCCAGTCATAGATAAAGTTCTGATCATCTCTCACAGATATACTCTCCCTGCAGACAGAACTTAGCTGCAAATTTCTATGCAGAATCTGTAGAAGATATGCAAATGTTTCTGAAGATTTTCTCAGAAAGCCAAACATTCATTTCTGTGTTCAAAGCAGGATGGCATTTAAAACAACTAAACTACATTTTCCCTATTGTCATTCTCAAGAAACACAGAACCATTTAGGACTGTATACTCAAGAACTGTATCTGCATCAAGCTGACATTCAGCATGGAAACAGTTCAGGCCACATTGTTAAGTCTGAAAACTGAAAACCTGTATATTTTAAAGGAATTGACCTTTAAATAAGATATGATCCTCAACCTTGCAGCTGCTACAACTGGCAGCCCAATCAGACCCACCTACAATACCTGGAGTGCTAAGGGTAAATGTTGATTCTTTCCCTTGTTCTCTATATGCCTATGCTGTAAACTCTTATCACCTGAACAGAGCATTGAATATAAAAAAAAAATAAGCAAACCTGAACATTATACATTAGGAAGGAAGTGAAATAGGAATCTGAGACATGAAGCCCGTATGTCACACGTACACTACTGCAAAAGGCCAATTTGTCTCCAGGCTACCTGTATCAGCCTTTATGTAAGAAGTCTGATGACTTGATGAGCAGTAACATGCATATTCTTGCCACTGCAATGGGTGATGCCACACTTTTTATCCCACTTTTTAACAATTACACAGAGGAAGAGAGCTTTCCTGGAGTGCTTTCTACTACATTTGGATCAGTTCTGAGGCAATTTTTAAATTGCTGTCTGCTGACTTTTTTCCATCTCAAGGGAACATTACCTTAATGTGCCCTTCTAGAGAGATCATTTGGATAAAAAAATTAGATAGAAGTTGGTTAGAAAAGGTTTTTAAAAGGACTGAATATTCAAATCAGGACTTTTACACAGGCCCTGTCAAGATCCAGGGTCACCGAGTGTTGCTCAGTCAGAGATGCATAAAGCAGTTCCTATGATGAAAGGCCAGCCAGTAGCACCTGTGGGAACTGCTCACCTGCTAAGAGAGGAACACAGTTGCTGAGAAGCAAAATATCGCTGTAGGGGACAATGAAAGAGGGAGAGCTAAACTCTAGTTTAGCTAAACTCTACGGCTAAACTCTAGTCACCTGCCGAGATCCTCAGCTCATAGTTTTATGCTGTAAGAAAGGCTCAGCACAGTGTAACAGGACTCTAGCAGCTGTATTTCCAGCCAGAGAAAGATTTCTGAAGTACAGCTGCCTCATGTCCAATTAAAACACTGTAGCAAATCATGTTAGAACTAGGCTTGGAAAAAAGCTTGTTCTCTAGGCAGAATCTCCATGCTTACAAAACAGTGCTAGAACACCTGCAGAGGAGTAAGCTGTTCTCCAGGAGCTATTTTTTATCAACTCAAATCTGAGAAGTTAAAAAAAAAAAGGGGAGCAGAGTTTCAAAGTGAGCATGCATAACCCCACAATGTTTGCCTGAGGTCAATCAGCATGTGTGTGTCAGATTTATTAGAAGAAGTCTCTGCACTGTTTGACACAAATGGCAGCTGTCTTTCTGCAGAGCAGCCATGGCTGCAATGCCAGGTTTTGCTCCAAGTCAGGACAGAGCTGGGCACCCCCAGCACTAATTATCTTCCTCCACACCCCTAGCTCAGGGAGAATTCCTAAGCCTTAATATCTCTCTACCATAACAATTTATGAAACACCACTGAGAGATGAAGCTCAGCCAACACCAGAAAACTATTATGGGAGAATTGTAATGCATTAAATGTGGCCCACAACTGCAAGGCTCTTAAATTATAGTAGCATTTGTTTTGAGACTTTTGCCTGGAAATGTTAGAAGATCTTTTAATAAATGTACTAAATAAGATGCATAATTTAGCTTCTTCTCAGCAGAACGCTGGCTGGCTGCCAGATCCACTCTCAGGTTTGACTCAATGTCAGGGCTGCCCGCTGGCCCAGTACAAATAGACTCATTAAAAAATGGTTGCTGCTGTGAGCTCAGGCTCTATTTCTCTGACTAATGGCTCAGTTTATGCCTCTCCCTCTTAAATAAATAGAGGAGCAGCCTCCAGAGGAGAAAATATTCTTCTGTACACACATTCCACACATATGAATGCAGGCAACATGCTGGGAGGTGTAGGAAAGCAGAAGAGAAATGGCTGCCCCATGCAGGAGAAGGAAGACATTCAAGGCAGTTATACCACATAACATGGATTCTGAGTGATCATGATACTTATTAATTGAAACAGAGACAGTTCACAGCCTAGAATGGGTCTCCATTTCCATTGTGCTAGACACACCCAGAGCCCAATCCACAGGCAGAGCTGACATCTGAACAAGCAGCACGGACAAAGCCAAGGTAAGAAAAAGTTACTGAAGGAGGCAGCTACCCAGGGGCAACACTCACGTGCCTCTGTTTTCAAGTCTCATTAAGCCTTGTTTCTTCTCTTGATTCAAGGGGGTTTGTGACTATTGTCAAACCTAACAGAGTTTCTCAGCAGTCACTCGTTTTCAGATTTGCTCTACTAAATTTCCTTTCAGATGTGCTTTCTGGTTAATAGCAAAAAGAGTAGTACGGGTAAAACTGGCTTTTTGACTTATTTACGTTAGGAGAGCAAAACAATCTCACTTTATATTCTACCTGGACCTCTGGCAATGTCTAATAACACTATTGGAGGTGGGGGATGGGGGTGGTGTTATTAAAGCTTTTGTTTTTTTCCAGTGGATTGCAAAAGACTGATCCTTGCACTGGAGAACACAACATTACCAGCATGTTTTGTATGCCAGCTCTGAGAATATATATTAGTTTGAAAGCGTATGTAAATGCAAAGCCTTAGACAGTCTCAAAACACCTCCATCTCTTCACCAAAACTGAAAAACTTGTAACATCCAAAATTATGTTTCTGTTAACTCTACAAGCACTGGTAACTCCTGAAATGGCCTTAAAAACACACAAATTCAAAACTCAGGCTAAAAGAAATTAAAAGCAGTCTCCAATCTTGCCCATTTTCAAGACTGAAGGGCTATTATCAGTCACTGTTTATTATTTGTAAGAGTCATGTTTGGCCGGATAATTGAAGGCACTGCACACCCACATAGCAAAATAAAGTCGTTTCCACATTTAACTCAGTGGCTGTATTTCACAAGAGTAGATCAGATCTCTAACTGTGAAGCTACAAAAATGTCACCATCCCACCTTCTCTGGCCCAGCAAATTGTGTCTTCTTTTCTCCTCTCACCAACAGTCAGAAGCACCTGCTGTGTCTTCCCACATTACTGCCTCCTGGAGTAGCCTCTATCCCCATATTCCCTCCACCAGATTAGTTCAAAGAAAAGCAAGCACAGGAAATTAAAACTATGCTTTGTTTTTGAGTAGCATAGTAAGAATTATGGTAAGAATTATGAAGCAGAAACGCAGATAGCCATCCCTCACCTTTCAGATACACCTCTATATTTAATGTTTCCTAGTTATTCACTCTGGACTATGCTCCATCACCCAGACTATGCTCTGACATACCTAAATTTCTTGGAGATCCTGCAAAGAATCCAGGCACCCAAAGCAGACATCTGTCCACAATATTTTTAGGTTCTGGGTGTCATTTATGCAGTGACATCTACAATTAGTGACAGAACAAAGGTACTTCTTCCTGCTTAACCTCCCTTGCTGTGCTCAAGCTTGCAGTGATATTGCAGCATGCTGAATTTCAGAGCCGGAGTCTTTGGTTTTATATTTTTAAGCATTGTATAGAGCTTTTAAAAGCTCTGCAGTTTAAATCTAGTATACCTGAATCACCACCCTATTAATTTCACTCTGAGAGCATTACAACTCTGTTGAACTAATTTAACACCACACTGAAAGAGCCCCTAGATTCTTAGGTTATTACTTCTGCAACCATACACCTCCCAAGCATACATTGTTTATTTACAATCCATTTCCCAGGCCTCCATTAACTCTCTCACAGATCTTAACCTTTGCTGAAAACATACTGCTTAATACTACTTTTGTATTTTCTTAATATAAAAAGGCCCTATTTTAGTTTTAAAAAGAAGCTGAATGGTCACACCTGCTAATCATTAGTACCTTTCAATTACATCTGACCTCCTTCTTTTAAAGGGTCTCCTCTAAGCCTCATCTAGTCTATTAAAAAAAAATCAAACCCACAACATGCTATTTTTTATTTATTTTTATGTTATTTATTTTTTCTAGGTGTGTTTTTGATTTAGAGCATGTAATGATGGAAAGTACACTTACAAAGACTTACAAATGTATATGGGATGACAGACTAGTGGGTATATAGCAGGGAATAGATGTTGTGGAACTTGTTCACTATACACTGTAATGTCTTTGCCAGTTCCATACAGCTAAAAAAGAAAAACTTCAAAACAAAACCTTCAGAACTGAAATAGTGTTTTATTAGAACTGGTGAGCTATCTTAGTGAATCAAAGATATCTAGGTAAAGTATAGTTTAAGGATATTGTCTCTCAAAATACACTGTTACTAACTCCAGATAGTCCACTTTAGTCCTAGAGAACAGGTAGTCATATAATTGTGTAAACTAATGTACCCTTTTAATGCATGTAAAAATGTTCAAAACTTTTATAAATTCTGCTTGATTCCTGTATAGCTCAAATTAAGACTTTAAATTCTGTGCTGAATGGAATTCTGCCATCACAAAAGTTTGTCTGTGTGCTGTCAGGTACCAGTACTTCATTTTAAGAATATATAGTATATTGTTTCCCAATTAGATGTTACACCAAAATCAATGGAGTCCTCCTTTGCAGCAAGATAGCAAAGCAATGTTCCAAAGCCTTATTGATTTTAAGAGGGCTTTGCTAGCACAGAAAGACCTATTTGTGTGAAATATTTTGTTGGAGCAGAGACTGGAGTTTTGAAAAGGTCTAAAAGGAAACGACTTTCCTCTAAGGGTTATATGCAGTTGTGGGGAGTGCAAAGGATGCTTTGTAGCTCGAGTGTTACTGCTGCAGCTATCTTATCCCATTTGTCACTGAGAATTACAAGCCGTATTGACAGAAATATACAGTGTTTCATAACTGGGGTTTCAAAGCTGAGCATACAAAAGAGAGTCAGGCTTATCTGATGTGTGCCAAAATGTTCCCAATTCTCAATATGCTAAACTTGCTTCCTTCATTCTCTCCTCCAAGGGATGTAATCTTTGAGTCAAGTTGTAGAAAATTCCCTCTCGTCCAAGTTGCATCAAATTATCCACAGTGATTCTAAGAGAAAAAAATTATACTTCTGCTGTGCCAGCATCTGGAAAGCAGCCTGATTGGCAAGACTAAAGAGCAGTATAATTGCATGTTCAAACACTTTAACTCTGCCCTTCCATATGGAATAAACATTCAGTTAAGAACAAACAGCAAAAATTCCCTGTGAGGGAGGTGTTAGAAAGATCACCCTTCACCAATGTTAGATGTCCAGGGTAAAAATTGTGTAGGTTTGAAAGCCTGTAGTCTTACAAAGCTTTTAGATTCAGAGAGGCTGAGTTTGAACTATTTAATGAGATATATGTGCTGGCACTGATTAGCTGAATAGACTGAACATGATGGTACATACTCAAGTATTCACAGAAATAATTTACAGCCAGAAAACCTGCAAAGTCTTTTTCGTTACAAGGGCATTCCAGGACAAGTCCAAAGAGGACAGAGCAACAGCAAAGCACTTTATTTTGCCGAATATTATAACATAGTCATAGGAAATCCGGAGTTGCATAGCATAAAAATCCCTCATCATACCCTCATCTCTGATTAGTAGGAAATGAATGACAGCAGTGGAGCTACTCAGTCTAATTATCAGTTTTGCTGAATCTCTAATAAGCTCTTAAAATCTAATTTTGGAAGTGGGAGTTTTGTCTCCTGCAGGGAATGGCTGATAGAAATGAGTAAGATTTCAGTTTGTCAAGTCTGGTCATTTCTCTGGCATTTAAGTCCTCAGTGAATCAGTAGGTTGGGGATAGAGCAGCATTTGTGTAAAGTCTAATCCACTTTACCACTATTTTCTTTAGCTTTCTAGGGATGCAAACCACTTCCACATTTAGACATGGCCCTGCCAATTCCAAGCTCCCCTGCTAAGGTTGGGGAATTTATGAGAATGACTCCATCACTTCATTCATGCCTGTCAATTAGGACATAGACTGGCCATCAATTAATTTCTGACAGCCACTCTGCAGTAGTGGTGAAGATCAGAACATGTGACTTAGATAGCAAATCAATGTTTCATTAAGTTTCAGGAACCATTCAGAAACTGTTTTAAGTATGCATTCATAATTACACTTGCTGTAGCAACAGGAATTAGGCTTCTGGCTGTTCTTAGTTCTAACTTCTCTTCCCTCAGGCTATTCTTCATCACTACGCTAGCATAAAAAAGCACCAAGCCTCTCCTCTGACCAGCACTAAGCCTCTCCCCTGGCCAGCAACGGGTTTTGGGAAGATGTGTCTGGGGACACAAACCAGTTAATGACTGCTGATACGGACTAATTTCTGAAGGCTGTTTGCAAACTCATTCACTATTAAAAGTGATAATTTATTACAAGGAAAGCTAAGATTCTGTGACCAAAGGGGAGGTCATGTGGCTGACTCCTTCCAGCACATTTATCTCTTCTTTGGTTATTAGATCATAGGAAATCAGTGAAAGAAGTGTTGGATTAAAGCTCTGTGACTGTTATTCAAATCCAAATTCAAGAAAGGTATGGGAGGAAAGGAAAGGGAGTAAGTAAGCCTTCAAAATCTCCCCTTTTTCTGCCCCCACCTTCTTTCTCATATTTTGTAAAGCTGTCCAGCACACACCAGGGTTCTGAGATTGCAGTCCTGGGGTTAAGGAGAATGGGAGAATAGGAGGAAGAACCTACAGGGCAGGCCAGGACATTTTTCAACCTAAATTGTCAACTCATGGCAAGCTCTGAATTGTTCAGTATTAACGGAGAAAGAATGGATAAAGATCTTCATGCAAGAGGTACTGTTTACATTTCTAAAGGCACTTCTCAAAAGGGATTACAGTAGAGTAATACGAGGATAAACCTGACTAGGAAAGACATGACCAATACATCACATCCACTGAGGAACATATTCATTGGCACTTGCTTGTGTTCCTTCATGTCAGGAAAGAACCTTACTCATGGCTTCACTGCGTACAAGAGACAAGCTGCACCAGGCTGCACTTGACTCACAGTTTGGGGTGGAAGATGTGGCCAGGCTGCAGAACACTGACGAAAAATGAACTTATGTGTACGTTAGACTAAATACATTTTCTGCATTGATGAGAGTAATTACCTCTTACATAAAATTAGAAGTGAGTAGGAAGAGGGATCGCAACCCAGAAAAATGCTGATTACAAAGTATTTTCTCTTCCAAAAATATTTCAGTTTGGTAATTGCAAGTTATCATTTTTTGGTACTTTACTATAATTAAAATTGACTTTTACAAGTGGAATAAGCATTTAAGAAGTAACATGGAAACCTTCTTGTCTGAAAATCCCAGATGAGATATTTGAATTTTTTAATATCTATTTTTAGAAACAAATGAACCAGAAGAAGCAATTTCCACCTTCTCAGTCTCAATAAATTTCTGTTCTAAGAATGTCTCCATCCTTACAGGTACAAGGCAGAAGACAGACAACTGAAGACTTCAAATCACCTCAAGGCAACATTATAAAAATCCATCTTGATAATATGTACCTTCCCACAGAGAGAGAGAGAAAGCATATATAGGAGTCTCTGCTTCTTTCATCACACTGCCATTTCTAGGTCAATGTCAGATATTGGGTGTTGCCTTATGGTAAGTCTGTGCCTTGAGGGCCTCAAGAGCTAAGTGACTTTTTTTGCCTCTTACTATATTTTTGTAGCCCTGAAAAAGTATGGGATTACTTCCTCCTTATTCCTTTGTTCCATGTTCCAGCCAGACTCTCCTCTTAGGGATGTTTGTTGCCTCCCTGAGGTCCAGATTAAGACCATCTCACTGCACCCAGCTCTCAGATCCTTAGCACAGGAAAGACATGGACCTGTTGGAGCAGGTCCAGAGGAGAGGTGGAAAAATTAGCAGAGGGCTTTCCTCTCCTGTGAGAAAAGACTGAGAGAGTTGGGGTTGTTCACCCTGGAGAAGAGAAGGCTTCAGAGACATCTTATTGCAGCGTTTCAGTACCTAAAGGGAGCCCATAAGAAAGCCAGGGACAAGGTTTTTAGCAGGGTCTGTTGAGATAGGATAAGGTGTAATCGTTTAAACTAAAAGGGGGCAGATATAGACTAGCTATAAGGAAGTACTTTTTTATGATGAGAGTTGTGAAAAACTGGCACAGTGTAAGATGTTTCGGTGGTGTTTGGACGGTCGGGACGGATGGAGACAAGAGATCTCTGAAGTCAGGTTTTAGAGCATGAGGTTTATTACGAAGGGCGTGGGTACAGGGGGCCTGCTTAGAGCTGCCAGTCGCAGCTCGGAGCAGGCCAGAAAAGTAAAGGAGAGCAAGAGAGAGAGAGAGCTGAAGAAGAAGGTGAAGAAGGGTAAGAAGGTCCGTAGAAGTCCTTTACAATACAATAAATCATCTTCTGTGTTGAATATTCTAATTTTCATCAACCAACCTAGTACAAGATACAAATCCTATAGCATTTACATACGGCGTATAAGAATCATTGCATTACCATACTGTGTTACATTTTAAACTCTAAAACTACTCTTTGGACCCCTTCTGCCAAGCTAGCAGGGTCTGCTCTGACCCTTGGACCTGCTTTCAAGCAGAGGGTATTGTTCAATCAAGAGGGGATTACCTTCAGTGGCCATACCATTGTTTTCCAGTTGTTCAGTAACCAAGGCCTGGTATCTCAAAGTATGCTTTCATTTCTATCTGGTTCATAGTTTCCATATACTCAGCATCTTTTGCCAGGCAATCATACTTATAAGTCTTTCCTGTTTCATCTTCGTTAACAGCACAGAGGTGGTAGATGCCCCATTCTTGGCAACATTCTAGGTCATGCTGGATAAGGCTGTGGGCAACCTGGTATAGAAGGCCTCTAAAAGGTCCCTTCCAACCCAAAATATTCTATGTGGAGCAATCTAGGGGCTTGTATCTGATTCTGTCTTCCGGTTGGGATTAGAGAGTCTGATGTTTTCAGTCCACAGACAGTAGCTAGAGGGAAAGTGTAGCGAAGACTCTTGGTGAGAAGAGCGTGTTGGACTACTGAAAAATATTTTTTTTCATTTCATATGTTGCTTTTTTTTCTTTTTACACTGGCCTCTACCATCTGGAAACAGAGCTGTGTCAGTTCCTAAGCCATGTTGCTCTGCAGCTTCTAAAACATTCTTATTCTCAATTATACTGTCTCTAAAAGATTCAGACTTTTTGATGCACTCTGAACCAAAGTTCCAAATCATCCAGGATTTGGTTAATTTTAGCCTTTTGCAGCAGTGAAAACAAATTGGTATTATTTTATTTAGACTTCTAAAGTTATAGAAAGCTAAAGCAGTGTTATGTTTTGATGATCTTAAAAGCTTTGAAGTCACTGTTTCACATTACGACTGTCTTCCCCTCCCTTCATCCTCACAGTCGAACTACCTGTTCTACTTCTCACTTTGAAATACAGCAATCATTGAGGGGCACAAGCTGATGATTTCTTAAAAGGAACTGAAAGAGATATGGGATGAGGACAGAGGAGAAAGTGATAGCTATTTTTCAGAATGCTCTAGACTTACAGCTTATGTAAAAATGAAGTTATGTGGCTACACAGAAAAGCTCCCCACCTCTCTCCTCTTTCACGATCATACAGTTTTTCCCAGAATTTGGAAGTATTACTGATGAAACACTTTAAAATCTAAACTAAAATTGGAAATAACAAATGTGAGCAGCACTGAAAAAAAGAAAAGAGTGGCTGAAAAATTTAGGAATGAAAAATTAAAGGGAAGTCTGATGAAACTTGAGGACGAAACTCCTATATCTACCCAGTACCTTTTAATTCTAGGAGATATTGGCTAGTAGTTCAGGTATGTATCTTTGCTTTTCTGAATACCTGAATTTGAACATTCTTCTGACAGACCAAAAAAAGGGACAGTGGTGTTAAAGTTATTCCAGTTTTTCCTCTTTTAGAGGTATGGTTCCCATTGGAAATCCAGAACTTCATTTTAAGTACCTTTGTCTCTCTAAACATTAAATTTGGGGCCCTGGATGCTCAATGTGGTCAAAGACCAAATAGGACAGCCATTTAAAGATCAGTTCTTCTCTCATTTGATATGAAAATTGTTTCTCTGAGAATCCCTTTTGTGTTTCTGTAAGCATGCCTGAGAATGCCCATCAAAGTCAAACCCTAGTGATGCTTTTACCTCCTGAGGCCTGAATAGCCATCCTTTCAATCTGTCGCTTTCGCTCATGACCAATGCACCTTTTATGCATGAAGAGAGCAATATCAGATGCCTCAGTAATTGAGAAGCAGAATACTTTAGGGAGTTCAGA
Organism: Rhagologus leucostigma; assembly: GCA_013397725.1. Taxonomy (NCBI): domain Eukaryota; kingdom Metazoa; phylum Chordata; class Aves; order Passeriformes; genus Rhagologus; species Rhagologus leucostigma. Next base: position 4,142,591 of record VZTD01005999.1, read on the forward strand.
CTAGTGAAATTAAAGGGCAGTTGAATGGGGTTTTCAGCACTGCAAGCCTGAGCTTCACAGTAGGATCTGAAATTTATTTTGATGCCTTAATCTTATTCTGGACATTGATATCTGAAAAAATAAATTTTTTACACTAAAACACTAAGCATAAAGTTAAAGCATTAAACACAAAATAGTGGGTAGCAAACATGCTATAAGGATGGCAGCACTAAATTTAGTAAATGGGGAAGAAACAGAAGTAACTATGATATCTTTATTTAAAATCAGTCCTGTCTGATTGATTAATGTATTTCTTAGGTGAGCTGAAAATAAGAAATGTATGCACCTAAAATACAAATTAATCAGCACTGCACCACTGTTCTCTATACCGTATTAATTAATTATACCACATGATGGATACAGATTTAATCACTCTGTCTGAAGGATTTGGGTACAGAGAGCAATAGAGAAAAGCTGCATTTTACAAAATTTATGGATGTTCTACAATCACTTAAGCTGTTGAAAGATTCCATGAGATGCTTTTTCTGACAGATCTTGGGAAAAGTCTTCGGCAATAATTAGCAAAGTTTGTATGTGTAGTCACTGATTTATTTCAGTGCACTGTTTTCAGTGGGTTTAATTAGGAGCTGTTAGCATTATGACTGATAAGTTAAAAAATACAGTGAGATTCTTCATAAGATAGAAAGAGATGTTTGTCTAGATCTGTCAAAGCAACCCTAATTTGCTATAAAATTGATTTTATTCCAGAGTGTAACAGGGAAAATAAAACTTTTCAAAAAAGCCACTTGAAAATCTTCAGGTTTTCCTATGCCTTTTACAAAGAACCTGAATTCCATACCATTCCAAGTGTCTCCACCTGTGAAAAATGCTACACACTTAAAGGAGTACTTCAAAATCCTTTTCTCTATCTGGGTGGTAGCTCAGTGCTTTTGCCTTGTTCTCTTTCCAGTCTTATCCCCTACTCTGTACCTAGGTTTTTCATAGGATCAGGAGTTCCAGGTTAAGAGACAATAATTTATAATTTTTACAGATTGTTTCATTTTTTTTCTCTTATATGCAACAAATCCATGATTATCTGTTACTGAGTAGCACAGTAGCCATTTCTTGCCTCACAACGTGTTTAGTCCAATTCCTCCTGCTTCAGGAAATCAATTTTGTATCACTTGAACTCAAATTCTGATTTCTATCTGAAAAGGATTTATGATTTAGGAAACTTTGATCAAAGAAAACCTGTGATGGTGATGGACTTGCATTTAAATGTATTCATTCTCTCCATTCGTGCCTTTAGAAAATATCCTAAACAAAGGCAGCTTAGAATATCAGATACATTCAAGAACAATGAAAATTCCTAGTCTGTTTGTTCAAACCTTTTTCCTGGTCTCTGACCGGCTGAGAAAACTTCTCATTATACTACTGAGTAATGAGAGAGTCTTCAATGAAAACCAATCTTAAACTACCTTCTGAAGGTGGAGATCTGCAATAAATTTCACAGAAGAGCTGAAAATGAGCCCCTAATGATTCGGAATATATTCTCCCATATTAGGCTCTGTCTTTATTTGCTGCCACTGAATAGAGTCTGCAGCTGAAATGATAAACAGGAATGTAGGAAAGAAAAGGACACACATGCAGAAATTTTGCATTATAGAGCAAGGAGTTATTAGCTTCTTTCTCTGCTGTTTCAGTGATTACATTGAGGATACAGTATTTAGCCCTGGACTGCCTAACATAAAGACCTGAAAGAACAAAGAGACCTAGAAAAGATGAAAACTAAACATATAGAGAGACTGATTTAAAGATAATAATATGATGAATGAACTAGTATTGGTGTTAGGATTCTTGGAACTGTTTTATTATATATCAGTCACAGGCAAAAATGCTCCAAAGATTATGCTGACAAGTCCTCCTTTTTCCCCATTTCTGACTTGACAAGCAGATCGTGATTTTGTGGAATCAATTTGCTATTCAAACTTATTTCCAAGTTCAATATAATGGCTCATCCACAGCTACTTATCTGTAAAGATTTGCTATTTGAAATTCCAGCTGTGCTGTTCAGATTTGATAGGCTACAGCAAACACATGGTGTGTGTGTTTGTTCCTAGGAGGATGCCTGTAACATCTCTGCTGGCAAGTTTGTCTATTAAATTATTTTTGGAAAGCAGGCACAAAAGGGGCAATAACAGTGACAGAAGATTGTGTTCAGACATGCAGAGCACGTTTTCAGGGGATAGTTCTATTTTAGGACCTCACCTTCAAGAAAAAATATCCCTTAGGTCAGGGAAGTGTCAGACAGCTGGCACACTAAGAACAGAAGGACCTGAATGTTAACCTGCCAGTGGCAGAAAGGCCCATATGGCCATGATGGAAAGGGTAACAGGTACTGGTCATAGAGTTGTCAGCCATATGGCAACTGAAATTGACGAGAGACAGTACATGAGCATCAATAATAAACACTAAATGTGTTGGGATAAGGACTCCTTTACAGACTACAAATAAAAAGTTAAATTAAGCAAAGTAAAACTAAATGAGACAGGAAGAGTGTGAAAATTTGCTGTGTATGGGGCTAAGGAATTAGCATTCTGAGGAAAGGTGTAAGTGCCATCACTTCAGAAACTCAGAGTGGACACACATATCGCGAGGAAATACCCCTGTTTTATTAAATGTGAAACAGATGGACAAGAGATAATGAAGTATCTATGTACTGGGTTTGCATTCAAGTATTCAGAAGAAACAATATTTACAGGTTTTGTTTTTAGGCTCCTTCTCTATTCTTGTTACAGGGAGAGCAAAATTTGCATGCAGGGAACGTGTTTAAATAACTTGCAGCTCATTTCCATTTAGAATGTCTGTTTAAATACCAATTTGACCTCTGGCTGTCTTTGGTGTTGGATAATATGTGTAAAATGGTCACCAAGAATTGTGTATGAAGCACAAGAACATACTGCATTTTCTTAGCTTTTTTTACCTGATTGTTTTATTTTCTCCTTCAGGATGTCAAAGGGAGAGAGGATATGATATAGGCAACAAATCAATAAGGCAGAGAAGAATCTGTATATTTGCAGTAGAAGATGAGGGAAAGGAAAGCTGGGTGACTCATTTCATTATGTAAAATATGCACTTTCTGATCACCCTCCTGGAACCAAGAATGCAATACTCTATTTAGTGCTCAGATACCATGCTGAAGAACTAAATAGAGTCTTAAATAGCTCAGATCTAAAAGAAGTTTCGTTGAAAAACTGAAGATTTACTACAAGCAAAGGTGATGTGCTGTTTCTTTTATCATTATTTATAATAAAGGTTTGTTTCCTTTAATTTGGACTTCCCCTGAAATACTGGAAACCAGAACATGACAGGAGGAATTGAGAAGTGATTATGTCCATGAATAGCAAGTGAAATTCTGTGAGCCATGTACCTCATGAAAAGTAAATAGTTTTTTGGTTTCTTTCAGTTCATTTGGGGATTTTATTTTTTTTTTTATTTTAATATTCTCCTTTCTTTAAATTCCTCTAGTTTTGGGGGTATTTTATGTAAGGCACATATCAAAGTAAGATGTACTCATAACTACCTTGCAATGTCATGGAAGACATGTAAGACTTTCTGTCCTGCCCAGCGCTGCATACAGTATTGTGTAACATAGAAAACTTGTGTTAAGGTTCCAAACATTCCAAATGCAGTGCAGAACCCTCAGTCTTCACAGTATTCCATTTAAAATTTAGTTGAGACATAAAGGTTGTCTGCCCACTGGAATCAACACCTTCATTTAAAAGTAGAACTAAATTGCAAATTTTCCTATATGAGGCAAGTCATTAACCTTTGCCAAATCACTACCTCAAGAGATAATTAACAGAGATCTTGCAGAAAATGTAACTAATAAAATAAGCTCTCAAAAGTTAGTATGAAGAACAAATGTGGTCTGCCTCCCAGCTAAGGGACTCGTGTCCTTGGAGAAACTAAGTTTCTATGGACTTAAAAGAAAGTCAGGTGAAGAAAAAGAGGATTATTTTAATCTACTAAACCCCCAGGTACTGGCCATCTTAAACTCACTGGTGATGTTAGAGTAGAAATTTTATCTTGATATCAAATAAACTCTAGGTTACATTAATTAGACCATAATTCAATTAAAAATAATAAAACTTTTCACTCATTATTCAGTAACTAACCTGAATTTGCCTAGTTACAGAAGACAGTTAAAGGCTTAACATGAGAAGCCAACGTCCCTGGCTCGTCTATCGACTTCATTGCTCACTTCATCTGATTTTCTATTTTATTGGTCTATAAAATATATACATAAATATTGAATTAATTTAGAGGAATATTGTGAAGATAAATACATGCTAGTAGAGTCCACCAGGTATAGCATACCTTATGTTCTCTCACCTCCTGGCAATTGCATGAGCTTCATGAAATTGCTGGAAAAATCATTGTGATTTTATCACTTTGTGGAATCCTTCTATACATTATTTATAAGAATCTAGTAATATGACACATTGTTTCTTGATATAACCCCATAAATAATCAAAGTGTAACATTATATGTGCATCAGAATCAAGCAAACTGAACCGAATACTTACTACTGTCACAAAGGCTCAGGAAAGTCATTTTTTATAACAGATTATGAGATCTGGTTTCAGAACAGTGTCAAAACAGCCTTTTCCTCCTAATGAAGTAACTCAAGGAATAGGGACTATGATCTCAAGAAAAAACAACAGCCTCAGCAGCCTGTCTGTCTCATTTATTGTGTACTTTTTGTTACTGCACCTGCCAGTTCCTGAGGGAAAAAGAAAGTGTAAATGAGGCCATTCACACAAGATAGGTCAATACTTCTCAGTAATTCTTCATGCTGTTATTGCATCCTCTGGGGAGCACTATGAAACTTCTCCCATAGTCCATCTACTTGATGAACCCCTGTCTTTCCTGTATTTGGAGTCAGGCACAGCATGTAAGGTCACTGCAGCCAGGGTATTATCTGGGCATCTGGAGCCCTCTTCTCAATGCAGAGTGTGTAGGACACTGCTCTGTGCAGTGCTGATGAGGCTAAAGGGAGCAAAAGCCACCCTCCACATGGGCTCATGTCTCAATGAACTCATGTCAATAGAGAACAGCCACAGCCAGGAATATGCTATGCATTTATAGGAAACCAGGATTATATTTTAAGATAATGTTAAGTGCTGAGGCCTCTGACATTTCTGGTTTAAGCAAATCATCTTCAGCAGTTATTAGCAAGACAATGTCTTGCACAATTAGAAACAGCAAACATCATTAGTAAACCTGCACAATACAAAATAAAACTCTGCTAATGACCCAAGCCTAAGAAACGTGTTCTCCACCTTTTCTACTACTGACTCCTCTTCCTTGATTAAGACCCTGGCACGTGATTTTTCTCCATCTTGTACACGGCTGCCTTAATGAGACAATGACATGAGTAATGTGACATTGATGACAGTGAGACATGCAGATACAGGCTTCTGTCCTCCATTTATTTCAACAGTGAAATCTATTTCTGTGTTCTGCCTTTTGTATTGTTGGGCCTCTTCACAGGTAAATCTAAAAAAACACATGGAAATGAGTGCTTTACTACCAAGCCCCTCTTGCTAACAGAAAGCAGTGACCATGAAGCCACAGCATTATTGAATCTGTTAAAAAAACATTTGTGTAATCAATAACTGCAGATCTTTCAAGCTCTTTAAACTGGGCCAAGTAGTTTTCTGTGAGTGCTTCAGTATTTGCTATAGCTACAAATCAGAAAGGTACCATAGTGATTTGATAGATTTTCGAATTTGGTGTTATTCACATGTGCAAGGGGTTAAGCTGGGACTTATTGTACTGCTGACTATCTAATTCTTCTGATAAGCTTCATGAGGTCTTTATTCCCAGACTGGATAAATACTTGCATACTTCTGGATCAAAGACTTGCATTAACAAATTTACCACTAATTTTCTTCTAAAGCTTTTCCATGTAATAGGTTTTGCATGTAATACCCCAGTTCCTTCATGACATGAATCTTTACGATATTCCCTGAAAGTCATGCAAGTAGGTGAGCATGTGAAAAGTGAGTGCATTCAAAAACTGACTGAATACTGGCAGCTAATTCCTGTGATATTTTGCTTTTATGCATATGGTAGAAAAGGATGTAGTTAGGAAAAGCGTGGGACAGAATAAAACCAAAGGAAGTAGCCAATGCTGGAGAGTCACATTGATGGATAGAAACAGAATGTTCTGAACTTAAAAAATAAACATAGTGATCAGATAGGAGATGCATAAGTATATTGAACTCCTAAAGCTAGAGCAGAACAACTAAAGCAAATTTAAAAATCCAGGAGACTTGTTCTGAAAAATTTTAGCTGATGTAACTTCTAGAAGTGGCCTCATAACACAATGAATTTGCAAGTGTTATGAATACGTATGTTCCATGTCTAGCCTCTCCCAATTTCAAGTGTCTCTCCCTTATTTATTTGCCAAATTATTTTATTTTACTCTCAGAATTTAATTCAATGCTACATCAACAGGTAATACATAATAAAGAGTGCAATCAATGTCAATATTGAAATATAGAAACTCATTAATGATAAAGAGCATCTAATGGTATGAATATGGAATTAGGAAGGAGATTGATAAGTTCAGTAGGATTTAAGAGATGACAGTAACAGAAAAAAAAGTCTGAAAGGAAACTCCGGGTGCCAGATATTCTGTCCACTATAACAGGAAGAATCTTGTCCTTGTCACTGTCTGGCCTCCATTGAAAAGACAGTTTCCCACACCACAAAATTTCGTAAGAATTTTTAAAGTAAACTTATAATTCCATATTGTCCTGGAGATCTTCAAAATTTTCTCCAGAAAGGAAAGCTAAGATTTTCAGAGCTGATAAAGATATAATTTTAGCCATTTGTTCACATTCCGTTTAATGATTAATTTGTATCAGACCTCCATCAAGTTGTCCTGTTCAGCTCAGGTTAACTCCCTCATTACTAAGCCATGATAGTGAAGATGTTTGTCTCTTCTTGTTATATCTTTTCCACAGCATAGAACATCTCCAATACAATAATGTGTTTGAGTCTGAGTATAAAATAAACTGATGCTTTAGGAAGTCACTAAGTTTCAAAATTAATTAACTTTTTGGTCGGAAACAAGTAGCAATAAGGCTTGAACATGATTTTCTTTTTCCTGCTGCCCATAAAAATTCACCCTGTACTCAGGAACACTTTTCCAAATCTAACTGTTATCTAACCATCTAATTTTTTAAGAGAAAATGCATGTTTTTACCAAAGAACATTTTTCTGATTCTAATGTTTCATCAAAAGCATCTTGAATTTCATTGTGTCTATGTGTTATGAGTTATCAGACTTGAAATATCTCTTCCCCAAATCATCAGAACCACTATCAACCCAGAGAAAGAACTTCCCTGACTTTTTTCATTCAGCACTTTTTGGTAGTACTTTCTTATGTCATGTGTAGGTGCATATTTTACTGTTGTATTGTATTTTTTCTATTTCTAAGAAAATGTCAATTTTTAAAGTTTTAAGGTACATAGAACTGTCTATCCATTCTAACTAACCCAACCAGCTCTGAACTAACATTCTCAGGAATAAACAAAAAGTTTATTCCTTTCACCAAAGTAAGGTGAAAGTTATTCTCTCTATACAGAAGAAGGTAGTGCAATCTTCTTCAAAACAACTGTGAAATGACCACACAAGATGTTTAAGAATCAAAAATAAATAACACCACAGACAGAGCTATGTTGGAAGTAAACTGAATCAGAGAATCATAGAATGGAATATTCTGAAGACAGCAGTGCACTTGTGCAGAGAAATGCACAGTGCACACACCAACCTAAAGACAAACTCTACCCACCAAAGCCATGCTCTATCAAATAGATTACTTCTTTGAAGAAACTTCTTGTTAGGTAGATAGAATCACATCATAAGTCCTACACAATCCTATCTGGGAAGATATGTAGAAAGCCAAACTATAAGCTATCCTGGACGAAGGTCATAACATGAATCCCTTTTCCAAATTCTCTTTTCTCCTCTTCAAATTCTCCTCTTCCTTTTCAGAATGCTTGGAAACTAATTTCTGTAAACCCACACATCAAACAGTGTTGGACTGTGACTAAGCAAGAAATGCAAGATCCTACAATGCATTTCTCACACCCACAACAAAGTATGCTCACCTTGTCCACATTTCATAGGACACCCAGAATGTAACCCACTTCCTTCAGTGCATTACGTACCACTCATCTGCAGACGAAATCAAACAACTGCTTGCTTGTACAGCAGAATAAATTTTCTCAGAGCAGGAAATCAGAAATACCCATTTACAAGGAGGATAATACTCTTCTCAAATCAATCATCTCATCTAGCCTCTCAGTCTCTGATCTTTCTACACAGAGTGGCAACAGAAATGTGCAAAACACCCTCAGAAGACAAGACTATGAATAAAAATCCATGACTACTAGTATACACATGCCATGGTTTTAAATAAAGGGTTTAAGCCATCTACCTGGGTCCATGTCCAGATGCAGGTGATACCGTACATACAGATGGGAAAACTGAGCTAGTTCCATCCTGATATTAGAGTGACAGAGTATCATGTTTATCATCTACAACAAAGGCGAGATTTGTTGAAACATAACATTCCTAAATTGACTGACCTGGACAGCTTTCAGTACCCAAGACTTTTCAGTGAGCAGCAAGGACCAGATGCTGAGAAGGAAAGGTGAGCCAGCAGTCAGGTGTGATAATAAAGTATGTGAGAGCAGTGTCCTAAACAGCAAGAGGGCAGGATGCAGAGCAGTGATTTCAATTCTGAAGAGACAGTGATCAAGAGTGATCAGGGTCAGACACAGCACAGTGACCACTGAGCAAATCTGCAGCAGCAAGGCAGGTCCAAGGCCAAGCCAGGAAGCCAAACCAGCAGGTCCAGGTCAGACCCGCAGAGGTGTGAGATTAGGCAGAGTCATAGTTGCTACACAGTTCTGGTATGGCATGGGCAGAGGCAGCACTAAAGTCTCAGCTAAAAGAAGCTCCCAAGAGAAAAATATGGCAGCCCTCACTTGTAGGTCTACTTGCAACAGCTCTTAGAAGCTACATTCACCAGCTGAATTCCTAGATGGGGGACAGTCTCCAGGACCTAACAGTCTTACCAGAGTCAAGTGCTTTCTAAACTATAAATGTCAACTGGTAACTGTTTCTGAGATTTGGAGAAATGTCAAAGAATGGAGAACTGTAACTGAAATCTCAATAATCAGAAAGGGAAATCTTGACCAGGAAGTCTCAGACATCCTTGTTGAAAAACAATACTATGCTATAAAGATTTTTGAACAGAAATACAGAGTGGTTTAGAGAAGACAGAATTCATTATACAAAATTTCTGTTTGCTATAAGTTTTACTAGGTTGGTTGCTTAAGGGCAAGTGGATTACTATAATATAATTGGACTTTTTGTCAGCATTTGATTTAGCACTGCAAAAAATTTGTTTTAATGTTAGATTTTCTAAATCTCCCTTTCAGAAGCAAACTTAATATTGTAAAATCTTGCACGTGCACTGAAATAATCTTAAAGAAATATATATGAGTAAAATTTCTTACTCCAAGAGAGTTGTGTTTACCTTTGATGCTTTTTAGAGAAAGAAATGCAAAAATGTGGAGAAGATATATATGAAGCACTTCAACTAAAGCTATTCGGTTAAAAATTTTAAAAAATATATTTTTGTCTCCTTTTTTTGAAAGGTTATGTATTTTCCTTTTTTGCTTTCATTTATTTCACAGTTTTTCAGACAGACATATGATATAGTCACCTCACTGTCACTTCCTTATTTTTAACGCAGTCTGGCAGGTGCTTATCACGGGCATGCAATAGAGGCATTTGTTTTCACAGAACCTCTTTGAGACATTCAGTCTATAACCACGCACAGTACAATGTCATATTTTACCGCTCCGGGTGGTTAGAATTTAAGCTAATAAGACCAGTTGCAGAAAATATTTTGCAGTAAACACATTTCCAGGGTAGCACACAGATATCATTGTTGAGTGAGAAGGATGCAAATAAAAAGCCATCCTTATTCAATCGATAAATGAGGTCATGAGGGAGAGTTAAGCTGTGTTGCACTAGTGGTCCACCTAGTTCAATATCCTGCTTCTGGAAAGAGCCCACACTTGGTACTTCAAAAGGATGGAAAGCTATTGACAGAGCCCATCATTTTGTGACAGAAGACTCTTGTCTGACCTGTTTAAGCAACATACTTACAGATGGATGCTGGTCTCAGCATGAGCGAAGGGCAAGGTTCAAAATGCCTCAGGAACTGCTTTTTCCAACTCAAAGATGTTCTACTGTCTGCTTTTTTTCTTACCATTTCCAGATACTTATGAGCTCATATAATGAGGCATTGCAGCAAATGACTGCAGCAAATGACACTGCAGCTCCCACTGGAAAAAGCAGTAAGTGTCAGCAACCAGAAAGCCTTAGAGGCTCGTTACTCTTCTCTGCTTTCAGCCATATTGGTCTGGCACGCAAATTAGCACGCTCCAAACTGCAAGCTTGGTCTTGTCAACATATCAAACTGGAGTGCTAATCATTAATAACTTATTCTGAGACAATATTGACAGCTGCTTTGCTTTATTACCAATGCCATCTGTGCCCAGCAACCCACAGTCTCCTTTCCACTACTTCTAAGCTTGCACTCCAAATGCTTTTCAGGCTGCAACAAGCAGAATGGAAATAACAGCTTGAGCTTCTTGAGAAATATCACCAGCCAACTCAGGGAGCCCAGAAGATAAGGAATAATACGATTGTAGAGTCATACTGAGTTTTCATCATAAGCCAGCTTTATGAATAACATGCTGCCAGATGCCTTTTCCTACTAGTGATCCCTTCCACTGTTTCCAAAGACCAACATTATGCACTTGATGTTTAACTGGTCTTTTTCTACTCTGAGCAGTACTAAAGCCTTGGTAATATTGATTAGCAGATAACAGTATCTGAAGCATTTTTAAGTCTCCTTATTACAATAATAATACTATTGCTTTGGTCACAAACTTCTCTTAGTCTCTAAAGACCGAAGTGAACAAATGTTACAAAAACACAGCTCCCAGTCTTTTGCTGGGCCACTTGAAGATTTTTCATTTTTGAGTTTCCAAGGTGTTTGCACTTCAGTACAGAATTAATAATAACACTTTTCCTTGTTAAGCAAAGTGCATTCCTGTGAACAAATGAGAAAATTTAGATTTCAGAGGTAAATTTAGCTTAAGTCATCAAAGACAATTCAGTTTAAACCGACACCTACCAAAATTATTTACAAACTTTTAAAGAAAAAGAACTGAGAGTTCATTCAAGCCCTTTTTGTGGATCAGCTCAATTGGGATGAAAATGCTAAGATAAAATGTATAAATAGACAGATATTTGATTGTTCTGTGGTAACAATTTGGAAAAAGAAGGGAAAACCAAAGATTTTCAAAAGAGCCATAGATAAACTTTTAAGTGTGGATGGCTTTTTAAAGTACATGCACTTTTGACTTTTCTATAGCGCTATTTTGGGCAGAGGTGGAAACAGCCCAGAGGTCTACCATTTTCTTTGGAAAAACTGTCTTGTGTCTAAGTGAATTTTATCATTTGCAATTTTTAGGTCAGAGAAAAGAAAAAGATAAACTGCTTTTTTCACATGTATGTATGTAAATGTAAAAATTCAAGTGCAAACTCAGTCCAAAGCAGAAAGGTCTGGAACAGATGGCTGAAATTCTTTGGAATGTCAGTTGAAAAGAGGCTCTCAGTGGCAGACAATGATACCTCCACCAAAAAATAAAGGAAAAACTCTACAACAAAGAAGGAGTTTAGGTAATTTGTTAAGAGCACTTGCCAGGAAAAGAAGGGAGTGCTTGCTGGGTGAAGAAGATACATTTTGAACTATCTAAGGAAGGGACTGGGAACTCAGAAAGCTTCTCTGCTTGTACCAACCTTATCACTGATCTAATAAAATACGCTATCTCTGCAGAACTTGCCTCTATTAGATCTTTAGAAATCATAGGTTCAGCAGCCTCACTCCTACCATATAAGAGTCACAAGTCAGCACGAAGAGCAGGGCTTCAGAAGGTTGATTAAAGGCCGTCACTTCAAGGTAAGGGTTTTGCAGGTCTGTGGTGACTGGGCTGAAAAAGATGAACAATAATTACTGCAAATTCAGTGTACGTAATTATCTCACACAGATGACTTGCTAGGACTGATAACATGCTGACAAATCCAACACAAAACTTTTTTGGCTTGAATAGTGGAGGCTGGCATCTGTGGTCTGCAGTGCTCAACGAATGACCGCAATTGCTGTTAGCGCATTGTTCATTGTGCTGCCTCAGCACACTTGACCCTTGACTGTTCCCATTAGTAGCCAGCAGAAAGAGAACCGATCACAGTAACCCTGCCTCCTGTGGTATCACAGACTCAACCTCAATAGAAATAGAATCTACTAGAGGGTTATAGTGCTTTCAAAACTGGATGGTGTGTCTCTACCCATCTGTAACAAGACTGAATCCTGCAAAATCAATGTCTCTTTCATGTTACCCAGGCTCTCTGGATCACAGTAGGGGACATAATGAAGAGGGGTCACACAAGAAGAAACCAAGCTGATAAGAGCTAACAGCCTACCAGGGCACAAAGCATGCCTAGGAGCTACTCCTCTCCCACCATGATCCAGGATTCCACAGGAGACTGCAGCTGCAGGTGAACAGTGTGAGACCTGGCAGGTCCACTTTGAAAAAGGAGTAGAAGAAAGGCTCTTGTTCATTTGGTCATTACTCTGTCTGTCACGCTGACACTGCTCCCTTGGATCATGTTTTCAATACTACACACACAGTCATCAATAGTTCCTTTTAGTTTTTATAGTTAAAGTCCAGGGAACATTTGATCTTATCTCTCAGTTCTCCAACCCTTTTTGCCATTCACAGCATTAAAAAATTTTCAAAACAGTTTTCTTTCTCCAGCAGCTAAAAGAATGAAAACAATTGTAATTGATTATTTCAAAAGGCATAAGGACTGAAAAATCTATCATTAAGTAGAATTCTAATTAAGAGAGTGATTAACATATTAATAAACCAGATAGAAATCTTAAGGATAGGGGTTTTTTAATTATTGTTATCATTGCTTTGGTGTATTCTAAATACAGGGGCTTTATTTATAAATTCTCTGATGTACATACATTTAGTTACATTTCCACCATGTTATCCCTTTATTTCATGACATTTGCAGCCTCAGAACAGTTATCTTCTCCCTTCAGACACAATTTTAATGTCGAAACAAAAGGCTGTATCAATGGTCGTTAGGAGTTTAAATGTGTCTTTGGAAATTATACTGTATGCCATGTATGGAAAAGAGAGTGTTAACTATATCTCTATCTAGTCTAGCCTAAATGGTGTGTTAAGGATGTGTTTATTGAACTTGAAATTTGCCAAAACAGACTGACACAAGTTCCTCCACCAGGTGTCAGATAGAATAAGCTGAACTGAAAAGATAAAAAAGGTATTTTCTTTTTCTTTTCATTTTAGGTAAAAAACAAAGCTCTTTGACCCAATTCAATTTTTACTTCAGAAACAGCAATTTTCCAATTTTTTTGGAAAGAATTTCCAAGTTTTGCTGGAGAACATTTGAGGAGGTCAGTGAAAGTCAGTCTGTCTTGGTTAACAAATATTGGATCAAATATTGACTGAATAATCTCCAAGTCACTATGAGGGATTTCTTCCCTATATAGACAAGTGTTATTTAAAGTATAGAAAATGTGAATGTAGGAAAATTGACTTACTACCAATACATGATAAACCTGAAGGTATCAGACCTGACCTGTCCCAGAGAACTCCCTACACCTGACATTTTGCATCTTTACTGTCTTAGAGGATGCTTAAACCTGGCCTGTGCTCAGAGTGCTTAGGAACTCCTCCTATCATTGCAGAAACTGATGCTGATTCTTATATGAAAGTATTCAGTGTCATCTGGCCTGCTGGTAATCAGCCATGTAATACCTCTGTGAGAGCAGATAGATTAGATGGAAGCTGCTCATCTAGGCAGAGCCTGGAGCTCATGTGAACATCCAAGTGCACCTTGGAGTGATGTGCCCCGGAAATTTGCTCTGGCTTACTCAAGAGGCAGCCCTGATAGCATCCCCAGCAACAAATTCAGCCACAAATTATATGGGTCGTTACTCGATATGACTGTGTGCTTGGTCTTAGGGACAGAAAAGTGTCAATGCAGTGACTTCTCTGAGAGGCTGAATCTTCTCGTTCTTCCAGCAGTTTTGCACTTGCTGAAATCTCCTGGGCTGTGTCATGTAGTGTATGAAATTATAATAATGACAGAAAATAGGTCTGAAAGGGACCCCAAAAAAATATCTAATTCAAAGCAGAACTAACTAATATTTCCAGTCCTTTAGATTTCCCAGTCATTTTTCCAGTCCTTTGCTTTCCATTATTCTTACAAACAGAAAGCCTGTCTTACTGCCTAAATTCTTTGTCTCTTCTCACCATAAATGCTAGTCATTAGCTGACTGTATTTTTAAAATTCTAAGTATTTTTAATTTTCCTAAGTAGACTTTCTCTCTGACTATAACCTTTTGGTCAAGTGACTGAACAGGGCAGGAAAGGGTAAATCCACTCCACATTTAAGAGCACTAGATGGATCTCATGAGGAAGGACAAGATGAATAACCAAAGATCAGTTACCAGACTTTTTTTGTCTAAGCCGTAATAAAGATTTCTGTGGAACCCTACTGATTACGGCCATGCCATTTTACGGACATAAAAGTCCTCCTTACATTATACACAGCTTTGTTATATGCAAGAATGGCAATGGCTTGCAGTTTGTTCCTGTTTGCCAGTGCACCTATGATTTGTAACTCTTCGTGTAAAGGCTCTGAAATTCCTCGTCTAGAAAGGGTTTTACGACCATGTGTCACATAGTCTCTGCCACCAATGTGTCTATCACAGAACTGCCATCAAAAAATAAACCTAATGCAAATGCTCATATGTTAACTCCATTAAACTTTGCTACCATTTGATCACTGCTTGGTGGTGAAATCACTGGGCAGTGCTGAGGCTGGATACATTGAAGCAGGAAACATTGGCATATGTAAGTCCGGGTACAAAACACCTGAGCTATTCCCAAGCACATATCCAGCTGCGGAAGCTGACCAGTTCTCTGTACTAAGACTTTGATAGAAAAAATAAATCTATGCCTATCATGAAAGTAAATCATTCCCAAATGAAATTTAAACATTATTGCTAATCTGCTTCTGAGTCAAAGGAAACATATTAAATGGCTTTCATTTAGGAATAGAAGATGTACCCAGACATCTGGGAAAAACTACATGGAAGCAGTTTTATGCCAAGATCTTCTGCTTATTTCCACTGGCATAGTGGCCTTTCTGGTCAGGATGCCAAGTCTGCTATAATCAGCAGAGTTAAGGGCTCTCAGTGCTTGAAAAGATTAGGATGTAATTGCTGCAAATTTAGTAAATGCCAAGGGAGAAAGACAGGCATCAAGATTTGGGCCTTTGCCCCAAAAGAGAAGTGCAAATAACATCCATAATCATTAGTTGTCAGGAGAGTGCTGAGAACTGGACTGTACAGAAGCCTGCCTGAAAATCTGATGAACTAAAAAAATTAATGAGCTTTGGGTTCAAAAGGTTTCCTTTGATGTGCATCAAGCATTTTCATGAAATAAAAGTAACTACACAAATGTGCTATTTAGCAATAATGGGTCACATCAGAGCTGGATATCTCTTGATCTCCTGTTGAGATGACAGCATGCAGCACACACTTCTGCCAACATGAAACAAGTGTTAGCAGATTTACTCTTAATGAGCTCATCACACCGAAGTACCAGTTAAAGGGATTAGGTCACAGATTATGTTTCTTTAGTTGTCCTGATATGTCTTGTTAATTCCACACACAAATGTGGTGCTGGGGGAGGAAGCGACCCCAATTCATAGTGCCTGACCGTCTTCTGCACTGACATCTATAAGCTTTCTGTCTGCCTGAACTCGGGGTAAATTGACACAAATTAATTTGTTCTGTGCCAGCTATCAATCTGGCCCTGTACATACGTACTTTCTCCTCTTAGCACCTTTTCTGACCTCTCTCTCCACTGAAAAAGATGTAAAGCAAAGTTGGACTTTTTGGCCTTGGTTGGATTGCGGAATCTTAGAAGTTTTTACCAACCTTAATGATTCTAAGTTTGAGGTAGAGAGACAGTTTCCAGCCCTACTAGACCGGTATTTTCAGATCATATTTCTGTTTATGCATGTCTGTACGTGGTAGAAGCTTCAGTCATGCAACCCTTGGAATTCAGAGGTGACTAGATCAAGAAAGGAAGATTAGGAATGAGAGGAGACAGTCCTGTGATGCAGGGATACCATAACATCTGCTGAAAGACCCACACTACATTCTCTTCTAGGTACATGAGAAACCTGGGGTCAGCCAATGGGTACTACTCAAGCATATAATAACAGATATTATATATAAGAGAATATAGCAGATATTTATGTCTAAAGAACATCACAATCCTTCATTCCTCACTCCCCCACCCCTCCAATGAACCCATGCCTACCTACCTTTTGTTTTAATTCCTTTCTGCACAACAGAACACCCTTCACATGAAAGTAGGGTACTTGCTAGAGGAAGATCTTAAAGACCCAGAAGCTCTGCTGCATCTCTGTATTTTATTGTGTATGGGAATGAGGTTTACTGTTTAATCCAGGACTTCATTTCTCTCTCAGGAAATGCTTAAGATTTGATGTACAGTCTTGATCCCTTTCTCCTGCATGGGAAGACAGTGTCCAGTGCCATATTTGTAAGGTAAGGCATAGGTTAAGATGAAATAACTTTATATAACCATCACATACCACTATGTTAATTTTCTTGAAGTATCATCTCTCCTGCTATTCTTCTAACATCAATCTCACTTCAAATATTCTGTGCTGGATTGCACAGAAGAAGCAGTATGTGATAGTGTTGTATGAACACTTAACAGCCAATGCTATTTTCACAGAAATCAATTTTGTGTCATAGCCCATTAGGTACTTCAAGGCAATGCAACATTTGAAACTACAAAAGCTTTAGTAAGGCATATAAATTACACAATAGAACCTTATCCTTGTCAGGATATGCTTAAACTGCAACTTTGATGGTGGGGAAAGCTAAAAGGGCTCCTATTCTTTCCTTCTCTTCAATTTTGTTTATAGAGCTATCTTGGAAACCACAGCACAAACTGAGTTTTGAAGTAATTCAGCTTAAAAATAAACTTTTCTCCTCTCTTTTGGTAAAGAGGGGCTGAATCCAGAACACAGTGGTGTAACCCCACTAATAGCTGTACTGGAACAAAGAAGGGACAACACAGTGCTGCACAAGAGCACCAAAAAGAGAGCAGGAGCTCCTTAAGCCACTTTGAGTGGTTGTAGTTAGTGCTTTATTACTTCACACCTACTCAAAAACTAGTTCTATCAATGACTAGTTCTTGCAATTCAAAGCATATTTTAGTCAGTAATCAGCTTCCCAAGGGTTTGTTCCTTGTGATTCTAAATGTATACAGTGATTTTTCATCAACTAGGACTAAATTATACTCCACAAGAAGCAATTATTTGGAATGCAGATAAAACATAAGAAAATGTTACATAATAATGGTGTCAAAGCTGGCTTCCTTTTGAAAGCAAGAGAGTTAAGGCAGGAAGAAGCTGGCATTACTGGTAAATGATCCACTTCCAGAGCAAAAGCATTTCACTGATAGAAAGCATCAAAACACAATAGCACATCTGTGGAGCGGGTTATGGTGGCTACACAAGTCAGAGTTCAGTAATAGTAAGAGTAGAACAATGAGAATAAAAGTAGCATGAAAGCTCTTAAGACAAAAAGCATAAACTCTCTCACCTGGAAGTACAAATTGTACACAAAAGATGTTTTGAGAACAATCTTTTTATAACAAGTAGAAGCAATACCACTTATCAAGTGTTGTCTCTGCTTCAAACAAGATGTTTGGATCCAAAGTGTCTGTATACCACCTCCACTTTAGACATAGCATGAGACTTCATTGTCCACCTCCATAATTTTCATCATGGCTATCACTCCAAGTATTTTTCCACTTTCCTTCCCCAGAGCTGATTGGCTCGGCTCCCAAAAGCCATCTTTGGCAGCCCTCACTCTGCTCTCACCAAAAATCTTCTGCACTGCTGTTCAGACACCATGGCTCATGCCCTGTCATTACCTCATCTCTTTCCAGATGTCTTAGCTCCTCTTTGTTTATATCTTACTTAATTGCAGGGACTGGATTAAAACAAAAGCATTCACTGTTTTCTTCCCCTCTGTATACTTAACCAATATACGCATCACTGCAGTACAAACACAGAAGTTGTCTGTGTTTATCAAATTACACTGACAAAACTTGAGGTGTTTGGTCTGTCCTTACACACAAATGAAAGAATTTGGCCAGCTTAGGAGTGAAAACTGAGTATTAAAGGTAATTGAAAAATACTGGGTACTGTAATTCATCTAATATTTCAGCATCCCCAATTGCTTCATATTACATCAGTTTTGATGTGTTTCTTTAAGGCAGCAACCCTTAGAAGTACTTTTACAAGCATACATCCTCCTTAGCTTTTGTATACTTGTTACCTGAATCAATATCCAAGTAATTAATCCTACACTCAAAGTCTTAGGCATCCTTACTGTCTTTTATCTGTAAACACGTCTCCTGATCATCCCCTTTCTCTAATTGCTCTAAAGATCTCAGGGGAGACAACATGCACCTCCTTTCAATGCCCTTCATTTCTACTCAAACTGTGTCAGAAGTTATGCTGTTTCTCTCATAGACTCAGACCTCTCCAAGACACACCATCCTTTCTCGCTTACTTTGTCTGTGGCTTTTGGCAGCTCCTGTATTCTATTCAGCCCCTTGGTGTTTTCCAGGCTTGTCTGTGATGCTATACGAATCCTGTATATCTCTTGGAAAAAAGTAACCACTTAATTCTGTAGTTTTGTGCTATATGCTTCAAGAATTTGTCTGGAATATATTCACATTGTATTTTGAAATCTTTCCGGTTTATTAGATAATAACTTGAATGCAGAGTACAAGAACCTAAACACAAGAAAAAATACCTGTACAAGAAAAGATCAGGACTCTGGACCACTATTTAAAAGATCTGGGATTACTTCTGGATTCAAAAATTCTGCGTGTGATCATCAGTTACTGCTGTATCATTATAAAACAGCGGTCTCTAAAGAGATAATGAAGTCCTGCCTTCATCCATCCTCTCTTCAAACCATCGCCTTGGAGACAAATTAGAGAGACTCTGTATGCCCCAGGGCGTTAATGTATTGGCAGGATATTTGAACACCCAGATGTTTGAACACATCAGTCCTGTGTGCTTCAGAAAGTACAGCTTAGATCTATATTTAGTCTCCAAATTTGCAATCTGTACTTAAAGCCTTTTAGAACTTCCTTGACCCAGTGATGTAGATATAACATTATTTTTTTTACCTCTTTCCTTTGCCTTCAACATCTCTTTTCCATCTGCTCTGAACCGTAACTACTGGGATTACAGCTTACTCTGTGTACAAAATTCTTAATAAGACAATATTAGGGTGTACATATAAGTTACATTAATTAGGACTTTGCAAAATGTTCAAACAAATGCCTTATATTCTGCACAAATTCAGTGCCTAGTTCCAGCATGTAACTGACTTTCACTTCTTAATATTTTCAGTACAAATTTACAGCCTCTTACGTCAAGCAACCTTTTTGTTACATTCCTCACCTCTGTTTAAACACAAGTATCAGGAAAACTTTCACATTTTAAATTATTTTAGAACTGGAGCAGTCCAATCCCAAAATGTTTTCAATTCACCTTACCTTCAGAAGCCACTGTATGGCATCTCTTAGGAGTTTTCCTTAAGCTTGTGCAGTGTACTATTCAAACACACTAAATATCCTTAGAGCTGTGCTGGCACCAAAAGGATCACTTAAAGCCTAAGCAGAAATTTGGTAATAAATGAGGACTCATCTGAACAGACCCCCATGACACCAGCAGGAGACACTCAACAAATCAACCCACGTTAATGATCTCTTGGTAGTATAAGCATTTACATTAGTATTTACAAAAGTAAAACCAGGGCCTCCTTAGCCCTCTGTTGATTCTTGTAACTGGAGAATGAGGTTGAGAAATATACACTAAACAAGGCACTTGGGGCACATCACAGGGTCTACAGGTATTTGGTGATCAGCACATCCCACCTCTGCCTTACGGGACTTCCTCTGGGTACCCATCAGACAGTCCAGCATAATGTGCCCTGGGACCAAGGACACAGAATTAAAGCAGGCAGCAGAATCTGAGATCCTGGAATTCATTTTACTAATCGACTTAATTAATTTAAATTGATTAATTTAATTAATTGATTGTTTAAATTAATTTAAATGTCATTAATCACTTTATTTCATTTCTCCAATGACAGAATTGCAGTGAGAGCCAAAGAAGCACAAAGGAAACAAGCAATCTGGAAATTCAAGTCAAATGCCAGGCAGTTAAAGCTAAATTAATGGTGTAAACACAGCACATTAATGTACTGCAAGGTCACGGCTGCTCGCTCAGACAAGCGCTGCATCCACCTCAGCTTTTCAACATTTGATGAGGGATAAGTATTCTGAGGGGATGAGAAGCTGTCTCCTCCTGGCTGCTATGAGACATATATTATGATTGAATTTAACCAATAAATTCAGAACAAGAACTGCACATTCCAGCAGTGAGTACAGCTTTGCCCTATAAGGTAAGAAGTGATATTTAGGAAGGAAAGTTAGTGGTCCGTCCTGTCCCTGTCTCACCTCCCTGGCCCATTCCCATGTCCCCACCATGACTGAGCTGTGTCCAAGGCCCTCCTCACTAGGCCTGATCCTGATTTGCTACAACTTGACCCTGGACCTGTCACCTAACCATGGACTTCCCTGATTGCTGGGACTCTGAGCTGACAGGCTGCATCTCCAGCCAGGCTGCTGCCTGATGCCTTGTATAGTGCCTAAATTGAACCAGCAGGACAAAGGAGGTTACTTGAGATCTACAGCCTTTTCAGAGGCTGATCAGGAGAGTCTCAGCTTACCCAGGATGGAGCCCCACTGCCCTGAAGGGGTCGTGTGATGGTTTCTCCACAGAGACTTCAAGAGTCTGCTGTAGGTAAAGTCCATGTCCTACCACAGTGAGGCAGAGCAGCAGCCCCAGAAAACTGCCAGGATCCAACCACAGCAGTCTTGCTATGTGTCATTCCAGAGATATACAGGTGGTAAAGAGGCAGGGTGACATCCAGGCATAGTCAAATTTAGGGGGCACTGGGGATACCCAGAGACTTCATAACCCAGTTTTATAACAATTCAGGTGTTTCTCCTTTAACTAGTCTATATAGGTTTTCCCATTCCTAGTCTTCCAGTGACGGTGATGCTTTCTTGTTTGCAGACGTGGACTTTTGGGATCCCAGCAAATCCAAACCAGTACTGTAGATTTAAACTAAATTTTGGCAGGCTTATTAGTTTGCTTGTTTTCTCTAATGGGATGCCAATCCTGACAATATTTGCTACACTGCCTTCTTCTTCTCACCTGTTTTGTCATGGCTGCAAACCTGTGGTTAGGAGACACTGTTGCTCTGCCATTGTCTGAAGGATCACAGCCAATGGAGTGGACATCAGCAGAAAGCTCTATGCCGAACCTGCTAAATCAGTTCCAAAATCAGTTTCCTTCAGATATAAGAGCTGCACATTTGCATCACCTTTTTCAGCTCACTTCGGTGACCTATCTGTGCTCCTCTGTTACTGCCACTCCCCTGTATGTGGAGCTCACTCTCTTCCATAATGTCTTCCATGAGCTCTACTTCAAAGTCTCTATTCTAAGGACTAAAAGGATGTAGCTGATTTTTAGGATCCCAGTACACCCATTTAAATATTTTTAAAATATGAATGGACCATATCTGCCAGAGCAGCTTGGTAACCGAGCTGATTTAAAGTCCAAGTCTAAGCACAGATTTGCTTCATCTCTCCCCCACAAAACTGCCAAATAAAATACAGACAACTAAAACTGGACTTTTTAAATACAAGGTACCACATTCTCCTACTACCCCCCTCACCTTTGCCTTTTAATTGCTCTCTCTAAATTAATCATGTCATTTTAATGCCTAGTGAATACCATCAAAACCCCTTAATAAGTCATCTCAGAAGTCCGGTAATCTGAATTTGAACACAAAGAGCAGATCTCTTAGGATGGTGCCATCATTCTTCAGCATAGACTCACACTTTAAAACTCTGGACACAAATATATGACTTTTTTTTCAAAGTAGACAGCCATAAATATGCTAAATAATTACTATGTTATCTATGTAATTTTTCATTCCTTTGGATTGAATTCCACTCCTGCCTTGTGGGTCAAAAACAGTCTAGGAGCTACGCTGCTCAGAAAAATAGCATAGTTGGTTCTTGTGTGGCCTGTACCCTACACACTTGCATT
Organism: Rhagologus leucostigma; assembly: GCA_013397725.1. NCBI lineage: Eukaryota > Metazoa > Chordata > Aves > Passeriformes > Rhagologus > Rhagologus leucostigma. The sequence continues at coordinate 4,165,085 of VZTD01005999.1, forward strand.
AACTTTAATCATTTAAATAACTGCATGGCAATTTTCTGCAATTCGGTGAAGCTTAAAAAACTGAACCTTATTATTTTTTAATTTAATGTAATATTTTCACAGAAAATAACAGCTGAATAATTTTTTTTTTTTCTCTCCTTCCGTTCCCACTACCCCTTTTTTGGTTAGTAAAAACAGTAGTTGGTTTAACTTGAGATTTGATGGAAGATACCCAGCTGAAAATATCTGTTTGGATTGTTTTTAAACCTAGAAACTGTTTAGAGTCCTACTTCTCAGAAGTACAAATGTACCTTAATTACTCCAGTGTTAAAAGAAGAATAAAATTTGGATGTGGAAACCAAGGAACAGCTTCAGCATCTAGGTAAGTACCAGGTTTGGTTAGTCAACACTTTGGTACATAGCATAAGTGATCTTGACAACACTGTCTTCTGTCTCTGTGAAAGGACGATGAAATTACAGCTGAAGAAGTACACAGGTAGTGGGAGCTTTCGGTCTCGCTTGTAACAAAAAAGAAGTCAAAGGACTGAGATATTTAACTTTGAAGACATCAAATTCTCTGTTCAGGTGTAATTCTGAGCAGTGCATGTTGCCAGGGGCTAGAGTGAACTGTGAGAAAGAAACAAGGAGCAGATCCAAGCTCCGTGAGGGCTTCAATTCTCTGTAACTGCAGAAAACTGGAAAATATCCAAAGAGTTTTGTGTGCTGTACCTGCAACGGATACTTGATAATAAAAAAACATTATATATATCATGTACTTCACCGTGAGCGATCTTTGAATCATTTGATGTGGTTTAGCAGCTTCAATTAACTGAAAGTAGGCTCTTTATGAAATCCTGATACAGAATCATGAATTCCAGGCAAAACAAAACACAAAGGCTACAAAAACAAAAGGGGGATACAGGAGGGTTTGTAACTGAGGAGAAGCCAAGGAATAGATCTTGTTCTTTCTGGGATTAAACACTGAAGAAAGATCATCTCACAATAGTGATCACCAATATGACCCCACAGGAGGCACTATCAACTGCTGACAAAGAATTTATCCAGCACAGGCACCTAGCCCCATAATAAAGTGGTTTAGGGGATAGTAGCATTCTGGCAATATAGATATGAAAAGAACTGTGAAATTGAGACCAAGTGAGAACCCAAGGAAGCACAGCACAATGCACACAAAGACCAAGGTTTCCTTTTCCACTGTAAAAAAGAATATTCCTGTTAGGAGTGAATTACTGTTTTCCATCTCACTGTACAGTAGAAATCCAAAGCAATTAATAGAAAGTCTCACTATGTTTCCGAGTATCTTAAGTAGTCTTACGTTGAGTCTTGTTAAAGAATTAGTAATTTTTCATGTGATTAAAAATCAAGCTTTTGTTAAAAATCTCCACTGAAATTCTCTAAGACTTCAAAGGAATGATATCTGGAAGGCAAGTACAGGTGCATAAGAAAAGAAAAATCTCTTGATTATTTTATCTTGAAACACTACATTCAATCCATCATAATGAATAAAATAACCTACACTTTAACAGCATACCAACAGCATTTTTAAGGAACCAGGTGGAGAATCTACAAGCACAGCTGAAAACTTGTGTGGCATGTTTCATCAGGATTGCTCATGAATATTCATATCACATATTTAGACTAATGTAAAAGGCCACTGTCAAGCAGAAAGCATGAGTCAGATCCCAGGAGCCTGTTCAAAGTTCCAGGCTTCTTTTTCATTTTTGATATTGTTTACTTTGCACCTTTCAGTCATCTCAATATACAACCCTAGGCTCATCTTGTTCTGCCCACAGTACAGATGGCCAAAATCAGCACCTAAAATTCAAATTACATTTGGTAGACATCGGATGGATTAGAGGTAATTAGGGCCTTCTTTTGTTGCAGTAATTATAATTCTGACATGCTAGAAAATTCTATCGCTTTTAAAGTCATTTTTATTCCTAAGGGGAAATAATCCCCACCCAATGATTTACTGTTGTCTCAAACAATTCCAGCTTGACTCACACTTTCTTACAGAATCCACAAAAAAAATGTAAAATCTGTATATTCAGTATGGTGTTTATCTCGAGTACTGAACTATGGAAGGTGTTACAAAAAAGAGCTCAGGACTTGTGCCATTGCCCCATAGATAGTTGGCAGGAAAGATACTTGTACAGCGATGCAGAGCTGTAAGGGGAAATGAGCGGGTAGGCTGCAAGTCTGGAGATGACATCATTAGACAAACAAACCCTCTCCGCCACCTGAGCAAATTCTGGAGCAGAAAAGATTAAAAGTTTGGAGACAGATCAACAGGACAAACCCCATTCTTTCTGCCCTAGAGGGAGCAAATTAAAAGCACTCCTGTATGGCTATAGGGAATCACTGGCAGAACTTCCAATCCCTTCTTACGACAAACAGTCACAAGCCAGTCCACTTTATCTGAAGAATAATGCAGTGGAAAGCAGTAGGAATATCCAATCAGATTATTATATGGGAACTATTTTGATCAGGACAGCAAGCACACACCAGCCGGTCTCCATGGAGTCACTCCCTAACATTGTTTCTTAAGTTGATAGTTGCTGGCTGCCTTTCCATCCTCTGTTTCACCTTAGTATCATTCAATTGTAGAATCGTTTAGGTTGGAAAAGGCCTTCTATGTCACTAAGTCCAATCACTCACCTAAGACTGCCAAGTCCACCATTAAACCATCTCCCTGAGCAGCACACCTACACATCTTTTAAGTACCTCAAAGAATGGTGACTCAGCCACTTCCCTGGGCAGCCCATTCCAATACTTGACAACCCTTCCAGTGAAGGAATTTTTCCAAATATCCGATCTAAACTTCCCCTGGTGCAACTTGAAGCCATTTCCTCTTGTCCTATCACTTATTACTGGGGACAAGAGACTGACCCCCAAGTCACTGCAACCTCCTTTCACAAAGTCAGAGAGAGTGATAAGGTCTCCCCTGAGCTTCCTCTTCTCCAGGCTAAACAATCGCAGCTCTCAGCTGCTAATCATAAGACTGGTGCTACAGACCCTTCATGAGCTTCATTGCCCTTCTCTGGACACGTTCCAGGACCTCAATGTCTGTCTCATAGTGAGGGGCCCAAAACTGAACACAGGATTCAAGGTGTGGCTTTACCAGAGCCAAGTACAGGGGGACGATCCCTTCCCTAGTCCTTGTGGTCACACTATTTCTGATAGAGGCCAAGATGCCATTGGCCTTCTTGGCTACCTGGGCACACACAGACTCATGTTCAGATGGCTGTTGACCAACATCCCCAGGTCCTGTTTCACAGGGCAGGTTTCCAACCATTCTTCCCCAGCCTGGAGCAGTGTATGGGGTTGTTTTGACTCAAGTGCAGGACCTGGCACTTTGCTTTGTTGAGCCTCATACCACTGGCCTCAGCCCACTGACTCAGCCTGTCCACATCCCTCTGCAGAGCCTTCCTACCCTCCAGCAGATCAACATTCCCACCCAGCTTGGTGTTACCTGAAGACTGACAGAGGGTGCACTCGATCCCCACATCCAGATCATTGATAAAGATATTAAAAAGGACTGGCCCCAATATTGAGTCTTGGAGAACATCACTGATGACTGACCCCCAGCTGGATATAACTCCATCATTCTTTGGACTTATCCATCCAGAGAGTTTTTAACCCAGGGATGAGTGCAGCCATCTAAGCCATGGAAAGCCTTTTACTTCTGTATTTAAGAAAAGAAAGTTAGCTCCTCTCTTCCTCTCTCTTTTTCGTTACAATGCTAGAGATTAAGTACAGATAAGACAGACAAAACAGATCTGTAATGCATTTGTTATTCTGATGTATCATGCTGTAGCTCTTCTCTGCAGTAAACTGACACTCTACCACAGTATTTTGCATTCTTCACTGTAGACAGCTTGTAACTAACACAGTGATTTTCATTACACATTCCTCTGAAAATAGCAAAGAACGTATAAAACGCTGGCAACTTGCTTGGCCCTGGAGTAAACCACTGCTTGCTTAATTCAGCACCACCACAGCTGCATGGCAATAATAGTCACTAGAGTTACAAAAAATAAGAAGGAATCAAGGCCAAATCCAATCGACATAACTGCCATGTCTCCCAGGCACCTTCTAGACAACATACTGTTGAGCAATCTCTCCTTAAACCATTGCGCATGTTTTGCTTCTCCCTGACAAAAGACACTTTTGTGCTGTTCACTTTCCACACGGGATCAGTCAGTAAACCACTTCCAAAGAAACCTAAACCTGCTTCCATTACTCCATGCAATTTGGGAATCCATGGAGTAATCTTCAGGTGGAGGCCAAAACTTATGAGGCAAGGGAACTGCTCCACCACAATCTAAGCCTTGTGCTACAGAGGACAGAATTCTAGCTATCTATTCAGAAAACAAATAATAGTGAATTAAAATGTAGTAATGAAGAGGCTAGGAACCTCTGCTTGGACAGGGACAACCAATCTAAGCATTTCCCATAGGTCTTGCTACGGGCTGTTCACACTGTATTTTATTTCCCCAACGAAGCATAAAGAGAAGCAGAAAGGATAGTATTTAGGATAGTAGTTATTCTAATATGAGAGACTATGCAAAATACAGTGTTCCAGTCAGTTTGAATCTCATGGCTCTTCATAGTCACAGTGAAAAGTATCTGTACTGTCACTTCTACCTTCCAAAAATGATTGCTCATTTGTTTTTCCTGAAAAAATGTAATATACATTATGGTAGCTGAGCCCAAATAGAATCAGGGAAGAACTTCAAGGGAAGAAATGCAGTTACATGTTTGGATTCAGTCTTGCTACAAATCTCCCCAGCTTACATTGCTCTTCTAAGAAAACTTCAAAAATGCAACATCCAAAATTCAAGTGCTGAAGTTCTACTTCATTTCTCACATTACTTTTTTTTCTAATAATGACATTGAAGGAAGGCAGCACCTTATGAGTCTGCTCCAGTGACAAAAAAATATGGAACAACTGTTGGCATCTCCACATTTCATGGATGTAAATTATGCAAAATGAAATGACAAATGTTTTCATGCAAAGCTCCACTAGGGAGAGACTGAATACAGACAGATCCAACCCATCTTCTAAGTTACTGAACAGCCTTATTGGTTCAGGGATCAGACTTTTTTATGTTCTGATTTTGACTCACAAAGAGAAATGCAAAGAGATTGGGTTTGGTTTGTTTGTTGCTAAGTGTATATTACTATAGATGAACTTGATGTAATTTCTTTGCCAAAATCCAGTTATGAAGGAAAGCAGCTGCTGAACAAGCAGCATAGAATGAATAGAACTTACAGAGAGGTACAAATCTGAGCCAGGTTTGTTATCTAACTTATTTTGCACAGTTCTGTAACAATACACTGGACAACAATAAGTTCCATTCTCTGGGCCACTATAAAGAGGATGCCTAAAATACCTATATAAATCTTTTTATCTGTGAATGATTTAGTTCCATGGATTAACAACCCTGGAAAGCAACAGCTTCTGTATGCTGTTGAACAAGCAGCACCAGCCAAACACAATGTAGGGAAAACCCTTTCCTGGCCTGTGAGTATGCACAGATTTCTACTTGGAGATGCCAATACATGCCAATAAACAGAATAATCTCTTGGTGTTAATCTAAATAGTTCTTTCCTAATATTCAAATGGAAATGATCCATTTGATCCCTTGCAGCACTTACATTGAACTAAAAAAATAATGCAAAGTGGAAAGGTTGCATAAATCTCAGACACAGCCCTTTCTATTTTTCAGTCAGAAGCATTTTGACATGCTACTATGGGCTGTATTTCATGATGAAACATGCTGTGCTTTTGGCAAATGATGGCTTGTACCCATCTGGCAAAACATGAATCACAGTCAGAAACATAGCCTAACTCTTGTTATGAATTTAGGACAAGTCGAAGCTACATAATTAAATGAAGCTTTCAGATTTCCCCTGGATGATCTGGTCTCCTAAGCTTCAGTGTGTAAGTTCAAGCCTATGTTTATTATAGGTTGACTTAAACAGTACTAGTAAACACTGTGGCACTCTCGAGTTTTTAGCAGCCAGTAGGGACAAGTGACTACAGGAAGCAGAATGGAAAAATATTGCCTTTGAATCTATTCAGTGAGTAGAAAACCCCATTTGTTTCTTCAAAGCCAAAACTGGCCACAGAACTATAGAATAACATTTCCATATTATCTATGGGGTTTATGGCTTGCAATTAGATACAAATGTGAAAATCAATTAGTTTAATGGAGAGAAACGGTGCAGGTTCCCACTGGCTTTTGAATGAGGATTTAACCAGAATTCGGCTGCCACAACTCATACCTGAGACAAGTAACAGCTGACCAGTATCTTTTTCAGCCATTTCAAGCATGTAATGGGCTTGTGGTACCTTTTTTAAGACTTTTTATCACATAAAAAGAAAGATCTTTTTTTCCCTCTATACTATTTCCCTCGTTATTTCTATCAATGATGATATAGCAAAATCTGCTTTTATTTGCTACAGGAGGTGGCAGACTGATTTATCCAAGAGAAAGATCTTGCTTTCTCCAGTAAATTTATCCCCTGAGTAACATCACAGACTTCGTAACATTATATTAAGAAAAAAAAAATTGGCCTGTCTTCATACTATATCATTTATTTGGTGTCTTGAATATAAATTTCATTTCAGACTAGTTGGAAAACTAGGATAGTGACACAAAAGTTAACCGACAGTTATTGGCCTGTCTTTTCACTTTGGCACATATTTTTAAATTTTTAAAATTATTCCTCATTCAAGAAGTGAAGTGCAAGAAAATAAAAATGTTAAAAATTAAATACTTTTTGAGTTATGCGTATTAACACCACAGAGAAATGGCATATAGTTAAATAGTATTTATTGCACAGTAATTACACATCCATAAATGTTTTCAGAGTATTTTGCATAGCATGTCTTACTTCTAGTTAGAGCACACACTAATACTTTGAACAACAGCAAAGAATGCAACAAAAACATGGGAACTGGAGCGTGCTGGTCAAGTTCTAAACTTCCTTGACTGGAATACTCAGACAGAAAGTATATCCTACCCTTACCCCTACAGAAATGGACCCACTGTTGAATATGGTTTGACAGACAGTAATCTTTTAAAGAAAGAAGACTGAAGCCTAAAATGAATGAAACACAGGCAATTTACCTTTGCGTATTTAACACCATGTTTCCCCCAACTTAAAGACCATTCTGACAACAGGATTAAGCCAATTTAAAAAGGATCAGGACTAAGCCTTCCAAGTCTAAAACCAATAATTTGGAAGCCCAAAAGTATCCTGTGCATCACAACAGGAAGAGGAAATTTGGTGCAGCCAGGATTCAGACTTGGGTGATATTCAGAAGCTACCAGTGAAAACTAAACGTGAACCATTACTTCTATAGCTTGAACTAAAGTCCAAAAGCTAAAATTCAGCAGAAAATCTTTCACAGCCTTGAACAATAAAAAAAATTGACTCCACAGGGCTTTGCCACTGGAACTTTTACACCCAATGAACTGCAATCTCTAGGTCCAGAGAAGTTAAGCTTATTCTTTACTTGCTCAGTTGGGTATTTGAGATAGAAAGAGCTGAGCAAGAATACTCCTACTTTCTCACATGCTCTTTTTCCCGCAACAGGACTAAGCTCATAGCTTAATCATGCTGTCCATCCAGAAGTCTGTAAAGAGGTGAAATTATATGTGGATCTTCAATAATTAATGTTTCAATTTTTCCTTTCTTTCCAATGAAATGGCTAATTTTTCATTTGAATATATTATTGTCATTGTTCTTACCCATGTGTTATTTGCACTGTGACTTGGGTTTAATTTTAAATTCATTTACTTCCTAGGATTTTCTAAGCATCTTATTCCCCATGCTCAGGGGCTGTACTTCTGAGTTTTAAAATTCTATTAAAAGCAAAATAATTGGTTACTCGTAGTATTAGGGTGTGCCTGTAGGTATGATCTTGTACAAGTTCCAAACCCCTAGGAATCATACGAATTAAAAAATGTACATACTGCTAAAATCTTCTGAGCCACTCTAAGTGTTATAAAACAAAGCTTTACAACATCATTTTAGTATATTCAACAACTAGCTGAATTCTCTTAATATTTTGCCTAGAGATTTAAAAAATAATAATAAAAAAGGCTGTAATTTTGCTTTATTGGGTACCTTTTCCATCTGCAGGTAAGGGGCAGCAAAGCTACCCAGGAGAGCAAGGAGGAGCTCATTGAACAGTCATAGCAAAACAACATCCTTTTAAAAGACTTTTTCTCAGCAGAAGAAGCCTAGAAGATAGATAGGAGCAAATAAAGCTGTTTCAGTGTAAAGAGCTCCATTAAATGCTTGAATGGCCCTTACTAATGAATAAAGCTCTCTGGGATGGAGTAGTAAGTCAGTAAAGCAGGTGCTGTGCTGAGGGGCAGACACTGGAATGCAATTGCCAGTTAGGTTGTCTTTTTCTGCCCATTCAAAATAATCACTTCAGTGCCCATAATGCATCTTTGTGGAAGATATTGCCACAAATCAAGAGTTTTAAACCCTTTAGCAACAGCTGAAATTGTTCTGTTTGGAGACAGAATGGAGAACACTGAGGAAATACAAATAGCAGAACAGAGGCAATTCAGTTCTGTTACAGTTTTTCTGAGAAACAAATGGGCTGACCAGGATTCACAAAGCTAATATTAAACAGTGCCTTGTCCTTCTCCAGTAGCTTCCATCTAAGCTTCAGCATTTCCTTGAGGAAGGAAAGAATTTATTTCCCTTTCGTGTTTGGACAGCTAAAGAACAAGAAATGAAGGTGATTTGTTCAAAGCTGCACAATTTTCAAAACGAGCTGAATTCATAACCCTCAAATCCAGATTCTCTTCTCTAAGTTCACCAGCACTTCCAGAAGGGTAGCACTAGTATTCTTTTCATACCATATAGACTGTTCAATTAAGAATATAAAAACTTTTTGATTGTTTTATGAAAAAAAATAAAATCACAAAAATTCGTGAGAAGGGAAGTGTCAAAGAATTTGTTAATGCTCAATAAAACTAAATTAAACCTTTAATTTCATTTTGATATTTATATGTATAGGAGGGATTTATTTGGGCATTTTTGTTGTTTTTCTTAAGGTTTTTAAGTGTTTAAACCTAAGAAATGAAAGCTGATTTTTCCACTGAAACAAAATGACAGATACCTTTTAATTAAAATCATACCTGGTGCATTAAAGTTGCCACTTTTACATTTCCTGCATAAAAAATCCACAGCACTCATCAGTTCTCAGAAATTGTTGGGTTTGTATTAAAAACTTGGTTCAATTGCAACTATTTTTTTCAATAGGAAAACTGGCATCATGAAAGAGCCCAGTTCCTTGTGCCATTTGCTCTTTTGTTTGGATCCATGCTACATAAGTAGCTCAGTAACTCACTAAAGCACTGTGATAATGCAGTTCAGCAGTCTCATCCTAGCTTTGAATATGAAGGAGCTATGGAGCGAGACTGACACTGGGAGTCTTTGCAGAAGCCTAATAATTTCCAGAATCAATCCACCTTCAAAAAACTCTCCAAAATAAGGCTCCCACTGAAACAAAGCACCCCTCATTCTACCATGATGTCAATCCTGTTCACAAAGGCAGAGAAGCAAAACTGGTGAACTCAAAGCCACGGGACTTTTCTCACCTTCATATACACAAACCACTCCCCAATATTTTTGAAATCAGCTTAAAGTTACCTGTTTGTAATTTCATATTTTGCTTTCTTAGTCTACGTTAATTTGAATTTGTACTAAAACATATCATAGAAGTCTCTGATAACTCTAGGTAACTACATAAAGCAGGATTTAAATTCTGACAGCAGATTAATCCTTTGAAAATCAATTCATACTTTCTTTTCTAGTTTTTTTTGTATTTAGAACGGTTCAATTGCTACTTCTTGGGGAAAAGAAATAATTCCACTCCTCTAATACATACTAGAAGACATGTAGGATAAGAACTTAAATTCTACCTCAGAACTTCTCTTGCAATTTGGGATTTATAATTTTATGCTGTATTTCCATTTCTTTGCCTCCAAAAGGCAAATAATAAATGTGACTATGTACCTTGCATGGATTTATCAGCAGACAAGATGCTTTGGGGAATCCTGCTGAAGAATCTATTTTTAAAATACACTTAACTCTACTTAAACCTTTTGAGCATTTATTTGATTACAGCAGAAGAGCTTGTATGCATTGGTATAAATTCCCTGTGACGTGCACATCCCTGCTGCACCTGATCAGAGCACTACACCTACGTGGTCTGTAGATACCTATCATCGTATCAACAGTTCCGTTAGTCTGGATATTTTCTTAAATCACCCTTTTTACTCATCAGCTGCTACTCTTCTCTTACTTGGCACCCTGCTGTGTGCATAAATTCTAATTAGTGGTCTCTCTTGTCACCTCAATACTTTTCAGATGTGATGGAACTTCTGCTGTCCCACATTTCCTTTCAAAGCATAAGGTGGTTATTTCATCACAGATGAAATCTTTGAATGCTTCTAAAAGTAAATAATATCCTTCAAGCTTGGAAATGGAGAAAATACGGCAGTGATCAGTGATTCACAGTGTGGGATTTTTAAACACTTCATTTTCATCTTACTTGGAGTACTTTATGTCTTTGAAATAAAGAAGCTAACGTGAGATGAATTACCTTTCTGCCTAACAGCAGTGTGTCTTTCATTAATGATCAATTACACCTACATCCAAGAACAGACTTGAGCTAAGAAAAGTAATAGGATTTAAACTTGAAATTACACTGAACACAATTGCAGCACTTTTGCACCTCTTTTCACTTATATGAGATCTTGCAACTGGTATGATAGTTCTATATTTAACACAAAGCAACATTTTCTAAGTTTACAGTTGGAAACAATGATCTGAAGGTTTTTTTCAATACTAAATTATTCTATGATTTTTCCAAGAAAAAATGTCAAGTAGTGTTTTTTTAAACCCATGACCAGCTAATTCTTTCTGGGCATCAACCACATAACCCAAGAAACTGAGCTTTTCGGCTTCTGGGTTCAGTTTTTCCTTAGATTCATGTTAATTCCCTAATGTCACTTAGTGTGCCTCTTTTCTCCTCTGCAGAAAGAGGACACTACTTTATCTTTGTCAACACAGTTCTACAAGTCCTATTCAATCGTATTGGTAAATCACTCTCAGTATCTTCAAGTGCAAGGCACTCAAAATACTTTGGCCAACACTTTGCTGTTTCACAGAAGAAATGCACATTGCAGTTCCAGCTGCCCTTTAAGATGTACAGACTTCAGTGATTTTTCTCCCCCACTGAATTGCTAAGTGTAATACAGACTGAAACATTTTTGAAATATTGTGTCTTTCTTTCTTTCTCTAAACACAGGTGGAGTCTTTATTTCCTTTTTAATGCAACAATACTTGTCCTCTGTTTGACAATAATTTGGAAAAAAACGCTGAAGATATATTTTCCTGAGAAAGTAAGGACAGGGAAGTACTATAAAAGAGAATATTAAACCAGGGGAAATGGGCAGTTTAGTGCAATTTTAAAATGAAACTAAACATATTAACGATGTTATCATTAGAGTAGTAAGAGTAATTCAATTGTTTCACTGAGATTCCTATAGGAAGATGGTACTTTTTATCATAGGATTCTTTCAGTCTAACTCAGAAAGACGAAACAAGAAGTAGCAGATTGCCAGTTTTTTCATGAACATTTTTTTGAGTTAATAAATTTCAGTCCAGCACAAGGTGCTAAATTCAATACTAGAAAACCCACCAGAGTCTAAATGGCCCATGATATACACAAGGCTAGACAGAATGATCCTTCCTGGCTAAAGAAAACTATGAATACATCTTATCCCCAGAACTATGCATGGATTCAGTAGCAACATCCTTCCTAAAAACTCACCTGAGAAGACATGGCTCCTTAATCTTTTAATGAAATTTTTCTCTCAAAAAGTATTTAGCACAGATTTTCACTTAAATGACTGGATTGTGGTTTTGCAGATTCTAGAGCATCAGCTGATAAAGGCCACCTCTTACTCCTATGCTGTCAACTTAATAATGCAATCCTTATTCAGACAAAACTCCAGCTGTTCCCATGGAATAAGGCCTGAGTGGGAAAAATGACTCACAGCCTTTCTGTGAACAAATGGACATCTACATTTCTGTCCTGAAACAGCAGGCTGCACTCTATAAACTGGATCCATTATCAGCCAAGTTGAGAGTTCTGCCTGTCACTATAATGAAAATTGTCTGGCAGCCTTAGAGGCTACATTGTCATGCCACTTACATGGCCTGAAACTAAGTTTGAATGCCAGGTATCTGCCAGGCTGACCACCATTAGTTCTGTGTAACAAATGAAAAGTTAACCAAAGCCTGTTTCTGAGAATATATCCACAGGAAAATATTTCGTTGTATTAAGACATTATTGTGATTGTAATGTGTTGCCTTCCTGCTTTGAATTGGGCATTGAAGTTTGAAAGGGAAGCTGAAGGATTGCTTTTCCAGTCAGAGAGATGGTCTTTATGGACCTTACAGAAACTTTTCATTTAGTTAGTAAGTCTTGGACAAACTGAAGCTCAGCAAGATCATATTTTAGCAACCTGAAATTTCCAAAGGACCAGGTTCTACAGAAAATTTCCATCCTCTTGAAGGGCCTTGTGCTGGGTCTCTGCCCTCTTCACACACTCCACACATATGCATTTTCAAGCGGGAGAGTTTAGACTACACGTGCACCAGAATATACCTGATGAGGGCATTTCCATGTTTTCGTTCACCACAACCTTCATAATCTTCCAGTGATGTGTTTGGAGAGATTCAGGTTCTGCTCCTTTTTCCTCTAGTCACACTAATGAATAAGATGGTATCAAGTTCCCAATACATCCATAGTTCCTGCAAGGTAAAAAAATCTCAATTTAGAAAATTGTTAACAACTAAAAAATCCTAAAATGTTGCTGCTCCCACAGTTACCACTGGAATAAGAAAGGATGAGAGTAGTTTAGGGACACTTGAGGAACCACTGAAGGTTTGAAAAAACAATTATGTCAACATTTTACCTTCTTACAAAAAAGAGCCATTTTCAGCAGTTACAGGTGACTCCTAATATTTTCTCTGAGAATGTTTTCTCTCTTACTTGCTTTTCTTCACCCTTCTCCTCTGCATCTAGGTTGTGCCCTTAAATGGTCAAAGTTGAATAGCTTGGATTCTGAAATCTGATTCTATCTGAGTTTCAGCAATGGAAATGGAATGATTTTGGCACTCATAAAACTATTTCATTGCACTCAGAGCAGTCTCAGACATTCACCACAGACACATTCCAGATTTACGGTGCAAAGAGGCAAAATAAATATATATCTTAATCCTGGGATAGAGATACAGTAAAATCAGTTCCTTGGGTAATTATTATGGTGGTCAGTCAAAGCAATGGAAGATTCATCTCAGTACAACTCAGATAACTGACATCATGTGTTTAGGGACAGAACATTTTCGTTTCAAACCCAGTTCCTGAATCGCACTTAGATTTTAAACAAACACCTTAAAGATAAAGGCGTCTACAGATGTAGATTTTATTTCTGTGATCACCCTTCTTTTGTATTGTCAGAACCTACAAACGTGACATATCAGCCAAACTGCTTCTATAGAAGGTGAACTTTGCAGTACTTTTGAAGGCAGCACTTCTGCTACATTCTCCGTAGGACATTCACCAGCATGACTGATTCCACGCATTCCTACTACTTTTGTGTGGTCTTTCACTGAGATCAGTGACGCTACCTTCATTCACACTGGTACCACAGAGATTCAAGTCCAAAGAGAACACACTCAGAATTCAGACTTTTGTGGCACCAGAAGGCAGGCAGAAACACTCCAGACAACTAAGTTGGAGGGTGAATAGCAAGGAGACTAGAAAATTATGTGAGCAGTACAGTTCTGAACAGTCCCTGAGTCCACCATTAAATCATATCCTTAAGCACTACAGGTTTGGTGTTGGACTTCATAGTGCTGGGTTAGCAGTTGGATTTAATTGTCTAAAAGGTCTACGATTTGATGATTTTTTTTCCTACTGTAATGTTTGGACAATTGAAATTAACACCTACAGGACACCATATTCAGATGTTTTCAATGTTTCCAAAGGGCAAACACATAATTCGTAATAGGATTTATCAATCCCTGCTTGTGGCCTAACCATCCTTTCCTCACTTACTTGTTAGTACAATTGTCAAGGACAAATTCAGCTCCAACATAAACAGGGACAGTACCTATTGAGATCTGGCTGGCTGCTACATTTTATCCACATAATTATTGTTTCACAGAGATATGGCTATTTCTGCCTCAGATCAGTCTAATACAGGAATCCCTGAAAGAAGAGAAATGTCATTGCTAAGCAAAATACGTTTTGACTTTTTTACCGTCAGTTATTCAGTAGCTGCTAACCTGTTACGACTTGAATACTACTAAAGACACCCAAACATAAGAAAGAAATAGAGTGTCAGGAGCCAACGGAAGGTAAATACAAAACAAACCCCAAAAAATAAGAAATCCATTAAAGCAATTTCAGAGTGATTACAGAATTGTTTCCAGTTGTGATCCATCTTGTGTGATCCTAATATTTCAACATCCAGGAGGAATGCACATCTGAGGTTTTCACTGTAACACACACACATTTTTGATAGACTATTTGGACATCCTTTTGAAAAAACAACGTCCTCTCATTTTAACCAAATACTATTTTGTACCCTCCTGTGCTCTACATTTATCAAACAGATAATTTATAAGTTTCCTGCTGACACTAGGAGTGATGACATGAAGTACCACTGAAACAAAGAACATGTGCATGGTTTTTAATGTGTCTGTGTGCAATTTAGCCCAGCATTTTCAGAATCTCAGCCTTCTCATCTCCAATTAGCAAGCATGCCAACAGAATTATCTCCATTAAGACTAAAAGGTCTAGTTTGATGGTGAAACTAGATTCACTAGATTTTCAAAACAGTATTTATCTAAAACCAAAGCACTCATATGCCTGCTTGTGTGAGCAGATGGAAAGCACATCTGTTTTACTTCCATCAATGACCTTATTTTAAAGCAATTAAATATTCCTGCATGGTATGTGTGATGCAAGCAGTGGAGTTACATGCAAGTGCACCAAAACAGGGAATTAAAACCATTGATTAATCAACAGGCTGACTATTTCCATTGCTGAAACTGAGAGATATAAAAGAAGGAAATCATTACTACAGAAGATTAACTTTTTAAAACATTTCCATCACAAAAAAAAGAGAGATACATTATAGCTATATTATAAACATATATATCTATAAGATTGAATAAATAAATATAATCTTATTAATTTCTTACAGCCTAAGTCTTGTAACTTCAATGTAAAAACCCAAGCCTCAGGACCAAGCCAGAGTACCGTAAAATTTCAGTCTTCAGGAAAGAGCCAGACAGATACAATTCTCATTTATTTTCTGAAGAGTTTCAATTTTTCTCCATGCACATGAAGTGCTCATGGTCTGGTCCTGACAGGGAACAATTCTTGTGATTATTTACATATTATAGAATAGAAGTGTTGTCATTTAGCCAATAAATCAACTATGCAAATATGAGAGTGTATCGCCATGCGGGTGTCGATGGAGAGGCTGCTGCTTGTTCCAAGGGGAACCTTTAGCTAAGGAACCCCTGGCGGTGCTTCTTGGCACCTCGCAAGTCAGCTCTCTCACCTGTGCGATGGATACACGCAGCCACGCTCACACTGAGCCAGCTAGCTCAGGCGACACTAGGAGCAAAAGAGTCAGAGATGGCCCCCGCCAGAGCACCCGACTTTATTGTTACCTCGATGCTGTCCCAGATGAGAAGGGATGGGTTTCCAGTACGTATACACTCATAAAGAGGTACAGGAGGGAGGTAGGGTAATACAAGAACCAATGGGGATAAGGAAGGGGCGGAGTGGGGCCTGGATTACATCCTCTTCAGGGATACAAGGGGTCTGGCTGCTGGTCAGTCAGAGACACTGAATCTCCATAGGGTCACAAGATCAATGGAGGGGGCCTTTCTCACTGAGGTAAGGAGGAGTCTTACACTTTGGAGCCTGTCCACCAGCGGGCCCCCTCTGTACCTGGGCTCTTTGGCCCCACGGCCACAACAGCTGCTGCTTCAGCCGATGCAACAAGAGTGGGAAGCAAAATTTTATTCTCCATGACACTGAGTGTTCAGAAAGCAGCTAATGATACTGCCCAAGAGGTAGGCAGGCTAGGAAGAGAGAATCATGAAAGCACGTAAAATTTTGGGCCCTTAGTTTTTCATTTAGTCTTGCTTTCCTGGGCTATTTTCCCACCATTAACACTATGCAGCATCAAGGATTAGCAATTCTTATTCCCTTGTTCTTATTGCAACCTTTATCTCTTAGACCAAAGAGGAATTTAGACAAGTTTTCAGTATATTTAATGGAGAATAATGCACCTCTTGAGATAATTACTAGCAACATATGCCTGTTTCTCATGCTGAATTTACTTTTCCCTCAGTATACTTCCGCAAAGAGTATGCTGAGCATTAAATGAGTTTCTGATCACCCAGGGCAAGGTCAGTGAGACTGTCACTGCTGTCCCAAGCAGAATAATAGAGCCTTCAATAACAGTTAGATCAGGGTTAATAAGTGGAAGATAATGAGGGGGAATGGGAGGTCACATTGAAACACACTGCAAACTCCTTGGTTTACAAAGATGTTCTCCAGCAGGGCTGGCCCTTATTTCCACCTTGTCCATAGAAAGAAGCTACTTTTTACTATGCTTTTAATCTTCATCAGACATTCATTTTTCTGACAGCTTCAGGCAAATAAGGGCCAAATCCTGCTGCATAATTGAGTTCCTCCTGCTCAAAGAAAAGGAAATCTCTTTTTAAGCCTCCCCAATGCTCTGCACATAAGAACAGCGAAAATGTCACCAAAAAGTTGTTATTTAGGTAGTTCGGTCTCAGTGCTGCACTGTTTATACCTCTCATTACTGCATTAGCAGTGAGCTCCCACAGACACGAATCTCCCACATGCCAGTCAATGCAGAGGCAAGAAGGACCCAGAAATAAAAAACAAGGTTGGCAGTTGATTTATTGGTAGAAAGAAGGAACAAGACCTCAGACAGCAGTGAATACAAAGAAAATAGCACTCCCTTCCCCTTACACATACTTATTCACGTACAAATCCACAGCTAACACTCTGCTGCTCTTTGCATTAAGTACGGATCTGCAGTACCTTTGAGGAAGTGTTTTAATCAATGTGGGGATAATTTATTTCTTTTAGAACTACATGTAGTTTATATAGACATATAATTCCTGATATGGATTCAACCCTACCTGAACCTATTTGGTGAAGTATTCTCCTCACTTGAATATTTTCCAGCAAACATTCCTGATTCTCTCACATCCTGATAATTGTTCATGCAAAGTCCCCAGCCTTATAACTAAAACCTTACCCTCTCCTGCTTTTATACCATGTGGCACTCCATCCTGGTTTCTTTGGGGGACAAGGACACAAAGTTAGAAGCACCAGCTTCATTTTTCAGGATCTATTTTTGGTACAATTTTCATACTCAGGAAAGATGTAGCTAGGTTGCTATATCTCAATAGCTCTCAAATTACAATAGCAGGTCTTTCACAACTAAACAAACCAGGCAGCGAATTCTATATTATAACAATGTCAGTGTTATAAAAATTTGTGTCTAAATCTGCATAGACCTGGCAACTAACTGGTACAGTTAGGAACAGTCCTTTCAAAAAAAAGAAACTATAATGCTGCTTCAGACCTGGCTGTCTTCTTCTTGATGATACAATATAATGAAACACAGCAGATGAGACTACATAAATCTGTCCCCAGAAGATTTGAAGTCTAGAACTGACATGGAAGGCACACTGGATAGTCCACATTAAACATGTAACTGGATGGACTTAATTTGTTGTCAGCATGGAATGTTTTATACAGGTATTGCTGGTTTTGTTGTTTTGGTTTTTAAAGGGAGAATAAAGGAATTCAAGTTTTAAAGTTCTGCTTATGGTGTAAAGGAATTCATCATAAATGCATAATGTGGTTTGTGTGCTCCCATTGCATCTCCTGCTTTCTTGAAAATGTATTTTAACTATGGTACATCACCTTTTTTTTATATATAATAAACTTGCAATTTAAAAGTCACAAGACTATTACTGGAGAGGATATAACCAGATGTTTGCAGGTATAGACAAGCACACAGAGACCAAAAGGTACTCCTACACAGAGTATCATGGGGTTTTTTTAACCATCTGGTATTTTGGCACTGCCAAAGGATTATAACATCCCCACCCTGATGCCACCCAGCCCAGAGATCCTCTTCTCCCTGAAAAGGTCATTCTGCAATATGCTTCTCTTCCATTTCACTGTGAAAATAGATTTCCCTCAAAAAACATTTCCTCAATTTTCCAACCTTAGCCCCAGTTTGCATGGTTCTAGGGCTGCATCATCTTCGGCCTTATACCAGGCTCGTTCACACAATCAATGGAGCTTTCAAACAGGCATCTCCTTCCTCTTTCCCACACTAGTCTGGATGAATTAGAATGACAGCTTGCCTGTCCCCAGGGAAATTAAACTGTCGATCCTAATCCTGTAGAGCTGTAAGGGGGCACTTCTCCACCAGCTCTCTCCGTGATGCTGTCTACACAGTTGGAATCTCTTCTCAGAAGAGAGAGAAGAGCAATCAATAGTGTCTCTGAAAAAGATGCCATCACCAGCACAGCAGCACTTAGCCACTGCAGTGAACCGCACGCTTCTGATTAAGATGCCCAGGCAGGGGCCGATTGATTTGTCTGGCTGCACAGCATACTAACCATGAGTCTTAAACTCAGCAGCTTCCCTGTCCTGTCACCCTCTGCCTTCCTCACATCTCTCCTCCTTGGAAAGCATGGAGCACATACTGGTGAACACAGTGCTTAAATCCATACATTGGCAGAAGAAATTCTGATAGCTGGTCTTGCTCTGTGAATTCAGTGACTGAAGTAATGAAGTGCATGACTACAACTCCTGGAGACACATAAGGAAGAGATAAAAATGGCCTAGTAGATTACACCTAGCCCATCTCCCTGGAGACTACTACAAAGCAGTGTGTTCTTTAAAGTGACAAGAGTAATTCCTCATCAGACTATTCCAGACCCTAGTGGGCTCCACTGTTGGTAACATGGGGTGTTTTTTTTGTCCCAGTGCCATTCAGTTTAATCTTTTCCAAATTCAATTTCATTATTCCCCATAAGATCCACTTCACCAGACCACACGAAGTCACTACTTTCTTACATTCTTTGGTGGTGCTGCTGCTTTCGGTCTTAGAAATTTGCCACAGAACTAATTCTAACCGTCATTAGCTATTTTCTAAACAATAAAAAAAAAGTAGAAATGGGAAGAAAGGGGTGACTAAGAAAAGTAGAAAGATGGTAAGGCCAGAGACACAGTACTGAAGAGCAGAACCAGCTGAGGAGTCTGATGTGGCAAAGGCTCTATTTCATTTCAGGAGGATATTTCCATACTGGCCTGGAAAAAGCTCAAGAAGGGCTATCATTTATTTTACTGAATCAGTTCTGCCACAGCCTTGCATCAAGACTCTAATGCCTCTTAGAAGTCAGTGCATACAATTTAGTTACAGCCTTGCCTAAGAACCAAGCAAAGTAGATATTGCCCAGAGTATCCAGGAAGAAGGCAAAGGATCAAAACAGCCATTCTGCTTATTTTGCCTGGGCTGACTGCTGCTGCTGCTGCCACCACCAATTAAAAAAAATTAGGGATATAGGAGCAGTAGTTCTGGAGCAGTAGTCAATACAAGATTGATTCCCCCCATCAATCACTCATAGGAACAGCAAACCTGACCCTTCACAGCTGTCTTCACAGCGCAGTACAGCAGTTTTGGGTTTTTTCTCCCTCAGCCTCTTTTTCTCATGACAGGAACAGTTCAGCCACAACTTTGTGCCAACACTTCATCCTTCTGGGAGGCACAACTTAGTTTTACTGGAATGTTGAAAAGTGCCAGAGCATCCTTGCCTCTTTCCTTCTTAACTACTTCAAATGTGATCACATCTTCCTGATAGCAAAAAGGAAACACAGTACTTCATTGCAATCACTTCTACGCCCTAAGCAGTTGTTCCCCATGCCAATATCCATTGCATCACTTAAAACCAATCAAAGTTCTCAGAAAAATGCTTAAACAAAACCTAGATTACAGGTGTCTGGTCTGTTGCTCCCTGTGTACTTTGACAAGATGGCTCAGCATGTGTTTCCAAATCTTTTTGCTACACACCCCTCAGATGCAATTTAAGATACAACTTACTACTAGCCATATTTTTTGGCATTACTCCTTTCCATAGATTTGCATCTTTCAGAACTATGTCTGATTCCTTCCTACTCCACGTGTCAGATTCTTTTCCTTCTTACAGGATAACTCTGTGCATGTTGCCACATGCCTGGCGGTAACACAGGCATCCATGGAAATGACAGCCTCTCTACAGGTTCCTATCAAATCAACCTGCCATCTCATAATCAATAAACACATTTTTGCCTTACGTGCCTATCAAATCTTGTTCTTCTAGTTCAGGAGAACTGAAAGGGATGAACATGGTCTACATGCCACCTCTCTCTCCTTTTACCTTCAACCTTAGTTTTTCCTTACTTGTCTTAGTAGTCTCCCAAAAAAATACAGAGGTATGGGCTTTTTGACTGTTATTATCTGGACTTATTTTAACATTATTTAACATTCTCTGTATCAGCAGCACTTTTTGGATCAGCAGTGTCTGTCTCATGTAAAACAAAGTTAGTGCAGCACTTAGCTTGACACTATCTCTTTCCAACTTAATACATTACTGTTCACTATTACCCCTTCTGTCCTCTGCTCCTTCAACTATACTTGAGTCCAGAGTTCATAGCCCTCATCTCGTACATAGAACAAAATCATATTTAAAAGTGGTGTCTTCAGCAATTAGGGAAAATACAAAGGAAGACAATGCCACTGATCTTTGTGAACCATTATATGAAGTAAATCCAGAGGCAGGAACACAGCTTTATGCCAGTACTATTGGAATATCAAAAAATAGTTTATAATCATACCCTTGGGAGCCGTCCCATATCTCAACCACCAGGCAAATTGGCAATTTCATCCCATTATATGTTCCATTAAGTAGGCAATGGCCTAAGCGGTGTGGAAAGATGAATGTGTTTTCAGTTGATGTAGTCTGTAGAAGGACTGAGAGATCTTCCTGGCAGGCAGGAAAAATGGCTTTTCATCAAAAAGGAGAGCTGATGTCCTCACATAAGTGGAACAGTTTTCCTTCTTTTATTTGTGGGCATTCTAGTGTTCCCCCCTAGTCAGAGAAAATCCCTAGCTTCTCACCTGGGAACCAGCACTACATAATATTTGGCAATCAAAACTGAAGTCCTGACCTCACTGAAATTACAAGGAACTTACCTCCCATTCAACAAGGGTTTTGATCAAGAGAACATGAAGAGAAAACAGTTCTCAAGAAACTAAACTAAGTTCCTTATCAGCCCCTTTTCAAACGGAAGTAAAAATCCACTTTTTTGTATTACATGGATTTTGAAATTATTACATAGATATTCCCTGACCCTTAATATTTTCTTTGCAAACATCATATTCCCTGAAGTTTCTGATATCTCTTTTCAATTCCAGTGATGTTTGTCTTCATCTTTTCTCCTCAGTAGATCTCCTAGGTCTGGGGCTGAGCAAGAAAGAAAATATATCTCCTTCACGAGCCACATCAAGGAGTGGATTTCATCCTTTGAATTATTCATTCTTGATCTTTGCAGAGCGCATAACAAAATAACTAATGACATACTTTAGCAAATCCACGTGGCAGCAGTCAACTGTTCTGTATTGCAGTGTCTCATATCCAGCTCTGCTTTAAGCCCATTTCCAAAAACAAAAGGAAACCCAGAAACAAATTTAACTTTGTTCTGAATTCACTAGTGTAGGTGAGTTACATTGCTCAAAATTAGTAATGAGCTGTACTTCCTATTTTGTTTATAAAGCATACTGACTATTCATTTACTTCTGATTTTTGACTGTTTCATATTCAAAACTATATGGCTTTGATATCAAAAAGAAGGAGGATTCATGTTTTATATACATCTATATATAAAGCAGAGCTTTGTATACAAAATATACAGACATTCGAAATCATTGATACTTGAGTTAAAACCTGCATGTTATCTGACTGTGTTCAGCTGCCAATTTTAAATTCTCCAACGATCTGGAAGGGAATAATTAATGTACCTATTTCATATCAGTGTAGAAGTTTCGATAAAAATACCCCACACCTACCGAGGAAAGGGTACAAAATAACTCATTTCTTTTCAAATCTCTTTTTCAAACAGGAAAAAGGATATATTGATGTGATGAGGCTATTTTCAAACCTTCAGCAATTACGGATGATTCATTCTGCACTTCCTGAAGTGTTCCTGATCAAGTTTGTCAAGCAGAAAAGTTGTCTAGGAAGCTGTGCTCTGGCAGTGATTACGCATTTTCCGCTGCTGCTGAAATAGTCAATATTTTAGAGGTATTAAGTTGCGAGGTTTATGTGTTTCCCTTTGCCGCAGATATGACTTGAGTATTCAGTTCTTCTCATGCATAAACTAGCACTGTAGAAAGCCAGCTTGGGGGGAAATCTCTTATTCCCTTATTATATTGCTCTCATATTTGAAATCTGAAGCCATTGTGTATGACAAACACCTGCAAGCTGAAAAGGGAAGTATTCTTCCAACTCCATTATCACAGAAATACTGTCACATCAGAACAGACTAGGATCATTTTGCTTTGGCAAACTGATCCACAAGCTTAACCTTTGTTTGAAACCTCTAGGGCTTTAACAAAACAAGTGCTGTCCTGATAGCAGAAAAGCCTTGTCAGTGTATTCTTCCAGCGGGGCTATTACATAGCACAGACTAAGCAGGCCCTTCCCTAGGAGAAACCCAAGAGACTGACAATACTTGTCACTTCTTTAACACAATTGTACCTTTTTTGAAAAGTATACTTAAGATGTTTAAACCTGTATTGGGCTTACGTGGCAAGGTTTTGGTAGCAGGGGCTCTGTGAGAAACCCCAGAACTGCTCTCATGTTGTACAGAGTTGGAAGAAATGGTGTTTTCAGTTTTGTCTGTGTTTCTCACTATCCTGCTCAATTTTTAACTGGCAATAAAATAAACTAATGTTCCTCACATGTTCCAGACTGCAGAATGTCAGCTTGGAACATGATTTCAGAAGCTCCATCCCTACTGACAGAAGGCCCACAGAGCCTCCTCTGTGGAGGTTGTTGCTCAGTTACAGCCATGACATCCTAGTGACTCAGTTTTTGACCACCTTCCTTGTAAAGACACCTTCATTTGACAAGCAGCAACCCCCTGAATGACAAACCACACCACGGCTCTAAAAAGACATGGCTTAGTGGTGAACATGATGGTGCTGGGTTGGCACCTGGACTCAGTGATCTTAGAAGTCTTTTCCAACCTTAATGACTCTACGATTCCATGATTCTATGATTCTATGATTGACATGCCAACCTGACAGCCCAGACAGAGCTAGGAAAAAGCAAAAATGGAATAGCCCTGTATCAAAGAACCTTCTGTATAAATGAGTGATGCATTTGGTCAGTGTCAACTGCAAATATTATCCACTTGCATTTTTTCAAAAGCCATGAAGAACCTACAGATGCCTCTTACAGCTGCTTTGGGACACTGTAGTGGTTTTGTTCACATCTCTTATCTTCTGTGAGATAAGGATTAGAAGAAATGCAAAGCAGGTTCAAAACTTTTAAGAATATTAAGAAGTTTATTACTAACAGAATTAAAAGTAAAAAGAAATAATAAGAAACTAAAGCAAGCCCTCCCCTTTCCTCCAGTACCTCCCCTTTTTAACTCAACTCACACAAAGGATAACAAAACATGAGAATTGGTCAGTGTTACAGTTCTTAGAAGTCTCTTTCTTATGCTTAGGGAAAAGGGTTTTCTTCTGCTCTGCCATGGAATCCTTCACAACCCAGTAGTCCACCCAGAAACAACCTACTGAAGTGGAAAAAAAAATATCTCTCCCATGAAAATCTCACAGTTTATTCATACTGCAGTCATGGGCCATCACATGGGGTTATTCATTTTTTTAAAAGATAAATTATTCCAGCCTAAACACAAAGGCTCTCTGCTTGCAAATCCCTAAAAGCCTCTTCACAGCTATATAGCCTGGCATAAGCATTTTCTTATTTTCACAGGCATGGATTTCTCATCTCCCCATATACCTCAAATGATTTAAAGAGTTCTCCCGCAGCTTGCTAGAAGAGTTTTAAGTTCCACGCCGGAGCGCCTCTACCCTTTCTTCCTGCCACCATCTTTAACTTCATCTCATGTGACTTACTTTCTCTTTCTTTTTGACCTTGAAGCCACCATGTTCTTCTCCTTCGCAGGCTGTGCTGATGTTCTTTTCAGTTTAGTGCGAACTGTGCTGGCTGCAGAAGATCTCTGCGGGCTCCCACCAGCTCCAGCAAAAGGGCGGGGAGGAGGGGGTCGCGGCAACTTCAGATCTCATCTTGGCCGCGCAGTCCTGGCTCAGCTGGAGTTCTCTGGCCGTGCGGCTACTCACGACTCCGGGGTGGCTTCTTAGCAGTTTGGCCTGCCACCGCCACTGCCAAGGGTCAGGGGGAAGGGGGGAAGTGGGAAAAGCCCGGCCCAGGCCCAAGCCAGGGCCCAGAGGCTCAGAGCGCCTCCCCAACTTTCCGGCAGGAGGGCTGAAACAAGAGGAAATTGCCGCACTTGCACGGGGTTTAAATATGCAAAATCACAAAAGCACAACTGGCTTAGGAACTCGTCCATCAACTCAGTTTCAACCTATTACAGACACACAGGTTTGCCTGCAGCCATTGTCTGCTATCTCAAGAACCAAGACTGATGAAAACATTTAGCAACCAGGTGAGTAATTGAGAAAACTTACTCTTGGGATAGCTCCTTAAAAGAGTTACCAGATTAATGAAATATTATGCCTGTAGCAAGAACTGCACTATAAATCCCTTCAGCTCCAGACAGATGATATTAATTTTTTCACGCCAGTGGCACATTAATGGAGAACAACCACTTCCACATTCCACAGATCTGACACTGACAGCTGTACAGAAGTACATATGCAGCTGGGTCTCCCGTTCAGCAAATAAAAGGAAGATCGAAGCATGTTCACTAATTGAGAGGAGTTCGCCAAAGGATATACTGCATTTGTTTTGTCTTCTGATCAGATGTGTGCACTATTCACTTTTTAAAACAGGGAACTTTAAAGCAGAAACAAACTTCCCAAAAACTTAATCAGTCTCTGCTTAATGTTGCTGTATATGAAGTTTTTGGCACTAGTATAGAGAAGAAAATACTTTTTGACTACATGCAAAAATCAACTCCCACCCACCACAAACTTCATAGGCAAATGCTAATGCGTAAGTCCTGATTTAAAAATGGTTTTGATTCATAGTGGCATCCTATTTTTGCCCCAACCTTGTTCTCAGTATTCTGTTTTAGAAAGGCTGTGAAATGCTTATACAGAAATAACCTAAGAAATACAGATTATTTCAGCCTAGACTTCAAAAACTTCTCTGTTTTGCAGAGTAATTGCTGTACATTTTTGCTGCCTCACAGAAAGAAGGGTTATCTTCAGAATGCATTTTGACAGCATATTCTGATCATTTAGTATGAAAAAAAGGTAATGGTGATGCCACTCATAAATATAAATAAAAAATATATTAGAGATGTAGGAAATATACCTGTACTAAATACACATATAGATACACTTCTTATGCTATATATACACTCTGTGCTATAGAGAGTCTTTGACAGTCTAGGGAACTTTAAAACCTGTTTCAACAAATCCACGCATGCCTCTGCAGTTATCACCTTCTTAAAAAAACACATTGCTGCAGTCTTGTGTTATTTCTAGACACTTACATATTCTGTAACAACAGAGAACATGCTAAGAAAATACGCAAAGGTTTATATAAACACTAAAATAATTATTAAAGAAAAAAAGAGACAATTTTTTTTACCAATTTCCACCTTTTAGCTGTTATATTTGAGAATTTTAGTAGGCAGCTGAAATTTCAGGTATATTCTCAGTATATTTTGTTTAGCAGAAGATGAGTTCTTCAGTCAGACCAGTGCTTTCACATAGATATTCCCATGCTTCATAAAAGCATTCTCAGCATTAGGTGGGTTTTAAAGACACAGACTAGAGTCTGGAAGTCAAACAAACTGAATTTTGCATATTATAACCATTAACAAGAGAGCCCTTCATTATCCAGAGACTAAATGTATCTGCTGATGCATATTCCCGAACAGACTTCTCTTCCTAAAATGTATTTCGTACAGTACAAGGCTTTCTGACTTACAAGGTAGGTATTAAATTTGTTATGGATGTCTATTTTCTGCCTGTTTTAGTTGAAAAGTATTGACTTTTCCTTTATCCACATCATCCTGCTCCAAATGTCAGACACCTCTGAAGCATAAAGAAGCAAGTTGTAGCTTTCTCAAATTCATTTAAATGTAGTCCTTAGAAAATAGCCTTCAACAACACAGCCAGGACCTGCCCTGCTACAGTTCTCACATTCTTCCTCTTTGCTAGAAAAGCCTCTCATCCCCCCTCTTGTCACTGAACACCAGATTTGTTTTGGACCGTGAACCCATTTTACTGTCTTGGATTAACTCAGATAAGCAGAAAATACAGCAAAATTTAGTAACAATCTGTCATGGGTTAGCATTATTTGGAGTTTTAGTAAAAAAAAAAATTCCAGCAGCCACGGAAGTGATGTTTTTTGCAAGAGGCTGTTGGAACTTCCTCCAGACTTGATAGAACTAATCAATTGGCTAATTGGAATATTGGCAACTCTGTTAAGCCACTTAAGAAGCTGGACACACCTCTGTAAAAAGCACATTTAAAGACGAACAAGCCCGGGTATCACACTCTTGCTTCTGGCCCTTGGACAGGTAAGTGGGCTGCCCGCTCGGCCCGGTGGGCTGGGCTGGGCCTGGCCCCGGCCTGCGGCTCCATGCAGGCTGGGATGGCCCCCGCCCCCAGCGCGGCTTGGCAAGATCGTGGCTGCACTCCGTGCAAACCGGTCCTGCTCCGTTAGAGCAGCCCCGCGGCATGGAAGGCCCCCTCTCCAGCTGCCGTTTGGCAGAAATCATGTGACCACCACGAAAGATAAGTTCCAGCTGCAAAGCCCAGGCCCGGGTAAGATTAACCCCTTCAGCGCTATAAGTTCCCCAGAAGAGATGAAGCCGGCAGACATCAATCCTCTCCCAGGTCAGAGGAAAGGGAAAGGCAAAGGCACGTGAATAGACACCATGATAGTGACACCAAAGTCAGCGAAAAAGAAAGAGCTGAAGCCCAGATGGAGGAGATAGAGGAGATGCTTCAAACCTAACCTAAAAGCTGAAATTCTTTTGTAAAGCTATGGTGATGGACTATGACACATCAGAGAACCCTTTTGTAATTTCATGAAAGTATAGGGGGTGGAGCGTTCAAACTGCCACAAGCAAAGATGTTTGTGCTGGAATAAGTAAATGTTGAAGTAGCTGTGATCCAATGAGAAGCCTGAACAGAGAGAGATAGTGATGAAGTGAAGACCCTTGCTCCCAGGGAAGAAGAAGACCTCTGTTCCTAGAGATGAAGATGATCCCAGAGGTAGCTGAAGAGAACCTTTGCTCTTGAACAGCTCATCCTTAAAATAGTACCCCATTAGCTAAGATTGAACCCTCGAAAACAGTTGTGGGGCAAGCTGTAAGTCGAGGGAAAGGACTTTTCACATGCCAACAGAAAACCACCCCGGGCAGCTGTTGTGCTGTGACATTGAAGCCACGAGAAGACTCTTTCTTGTGGAAAAACCTCATAGCATGGGCAAAAGAGACTCCTCTCCCTAAGTGAACTGATGAAAGACTATTATATAGGTGGTAAACTGACTGAAATAATCCCAAGTTTGTGTCTTTATGTTGTAAGTGGGAGGAGGGAGGAGGATGGGGGGAGGATAAGTGTTCTGAAGGTTTATTCTAACCTTTATTATTCCTTTTTCTTTTAGTCCTGTTAATAAACGTCTTTATATTCTTTAAATTTTAGAGCCTGCTTTGCATTTCCTCCTAATTCTTATCTCACAGAAGGTGAAAAATGCAAACAAACACACTACACAATCAAATTCATAGTCCTTACCCAACTGTTTCACTTCCATTGCTTCTTTTAAGAGAAAGCTTTCTATTCCTCAGACTTTTAATGAGGTTTTTACACACTTTTAGAGGCTTCCTATTTTGATTCCCATCCAAAGAATGTTTCCTTTTAAGATGTTACAAGTTATTTCTGAAATAGTTGCTATTCAACCATGTGAGAGCAAAGTGCATGTTGCTTTCTCTGTTGGAGGAGAAAGACTGGATTCGTTTCTTTAGAAGAAGTTTGTTTCTCTTCACACAGCTGGATACATCTTCCTTCAGTAAACTCAGGCTTTAAAACAGTTTGTTCTTACATCTCCATTTTATACCCAGCAGTAGCTGTTTTCAATATATAAACCACTATCCAGACTGACAAAAAAGGTCTACTCTTAATCTAAAAACTTCTGGTATAAGAACATCTAAATTCACCAGCAAATAGTCACAATGGTTTTGGAAGCATCTTCTACATTTTCTAGAAAGAGTTAAATGCTACCAGCATACATTAGTTTCTCTGTACCTGTTACTTCCATGTTATCTCAGGAGGTTTTAAAAAGAAAGCCATACTTTGTGTTTAAATTAACGTCAAAACTTTTTTCTGTATTTTTTTTGTTTTTTCTCCTTGGGACTATGTTCTGGACTACCCACTTACTATTCAGTTGCCCACGATGTAGATTTTTACAGTTTCATAATTTTCACAAGCAGACCACAACAAATAATCTACAATAACTCATATTTATTTCATAACTGGAGAACAGTTGGCTAATCAAAAGAAAAGATAAGCCCTCTACAGTATTAGTAAAAGGATATTTACAAAGCAAGCCTTTATACGGAGTTGCCAATTATTATAATAGTCTAGTCTGCTCTTGGACCTTACAATGTTCACTTGGCATTATTCTGTACTTTTGTTTGCATAGAATAACTTTTACCAAAGTTGGTGGTGCCTGTAAATTTTCCAAAAGAGGGGTATATTGTATACCACTTTCCAAAAGCCATCAGGCTGCAATTTACCTTTCTGGCTTAAGCCTCTAACCATGAATACTGCTGAACTGAGGATTTTTCTGAAAGTGTTTTTGTTTCTATTGCCTGGTAGTGTTCTTCCTAACAATTGGCACCCGCAGTGGCTCTCTAGCTTTTTTTAAGGTTGTTTCCCTTAAGAGCTGCACCATAATCCGAGACTGACTTGTTCAAAATGGCCAAAATTGATTTTTCCTGACTCAGAGTAAGCCCTTTGCTTTATATACACACCTTTCTGCCTGACGTTTACCCATACTTTTTTCAGTCCTGCTGACACACACAGCATGATGTGTTGATTTTCTGGGATCTCATTTATGAGTTCTTTTAAATAATCACCCACTGGATGGTTCAAGTCCCCCTTATGATTCATGAACATCGCATCACCTGTCAAGGTACTGGTAATGATCTTGCATTTCTATAAAAGAGTGCTAAGTGATTGTAAGCAGGGTGAAATGGGCTATGAAAATGTTTTCATTACCACCGTGTAACTGTCTTTGGCATGCTTCAAAGGCAGGCAAACCATTTCATCACATCTACAATTGTATAATGAACCCTGGTAATTACTGGGAGAGAGAACTGTAAAAGCATTTACTGGAGTCAATAGCAGTCCTAAAAAAAGAAAATACTTATTCTTTGGCCACATTTACTACATGAAGAATTTTGGAACAATGCCGTAATCTGGCATTTAGTGGGGCTCACTGATTAAATTGTATGATGTTGTTCATCTGCCATTCTGACCATGCAAGTGAAAGGAGATGCCACATATGTTCATGCTGTCAATGCTCAAAATAACTGAGTGAAGGAAAGGTGACATCAAAGTTTTGGAATGTCCAACATAATAATCCCTGCTTTTGCTTAGAGAAAGGAATGGAGTATCAAAAAAAAAAAAAAAAGATGTCATAACCAGTTTGAATTTGTAGCACAAAAGGATATAATTACTCCTTTTTGCAGCTAGTACATAGCCAGGCACTAAGGGTTGTGACAGCCAAGTCTTTTTTAGAGAAATGCCCAATTTCCCACTCCAATTCAAGCCACACTCTTCTTGTGCTCCCAATGAGCTCTACTGGCACATTCCCATCTTTTGAGATAACTGGCCTTCTTTTGTGTCTTATAATAAGAAAAGTATTATCTCACATCTCTTTAAAGTTCTGAGTCTGGTTTAGAGTAAGAGGAGAAACAACCATGGAGAAATTAATAATTGAAATTCTATTAATATCCTGTTCATTTAATCATCTAAAAAGTACTCACTCTCAGTTCCTCACCCTGAAACTCATAAGATATCTTGCCTTTTTTGTCTACAATACACAGTAGCCACTGAAAAGCTGGAGATGAATGCCAGTCTGCTATTCCTGCTTTGAGGAGAATGTACTGTGATACTCTAAGAACATTACGCTGTAAATAGCTGTGAAAACAGATGCCTTGGCCATGCACTGCAAAAGGTTATGGTGTCTTCTTAACAACATAAATTTCCAGTCCCTTCTTTTTACAAAGTTTTTATATACTAAAAGGCCTGTTCCTTATGTAAGTCGACCGTTTCATTTCAACACATTCAAGGTATCACACTTTTTCTCCCCAGTACATACATGTCAACCCTATAGCACCTCAGATTCTTTCCAAGCACACTGATATAAGCTCCACAGTACCTCAGACTGGGTAAAGAACTGCCAGTCCATGAAGATCTTCATAAAGTCCAAAATGTGTTGCCTGTGTTCTGCAAACAATTAAGTCATGAAGAAAATTCCCTTCTACTGAAATGCATCAAAGAATCCACCTGCATGAGCTATCAGTGCTCATAAAGCTTCTTTCCACAGGTATGACTGCTTGCTCCGTAAGAAAAATGACATAACTTTTGATCTGGTTATCAGACACTTGAACTCCCTGTGTAACCTAAACAAACTACAGCCAGGGATATTTGGAGCAGTTCTTGGTGCTTTTTCAAACAAATGGGACTGAACTCTGCACATGTAGTTACAGCTGCAGAGGTCTTTTTGTGTCTGGCATGACTTTTGAGATCATTTTACTCCAAACTTTTTCACATCTGGACCTTGCTAACTTAGGTTATCATGAACCTAACTGAAATTTGGGGTACAAAAAGATTCCCCTTTTGCAGAACCACTGTAGCTTTTGATCTGAGAATATTTTCTAAATGCAGCTGTACTGCTGACTGGTATCTTTTTTTTTTTTTTTGTCTAGCTACTCCAGTGTCTCCTGCAGCTTTTTTGCTGCTGCTGCTATTTCTGCATCCATTGCAACCCCAATAGAAAAAGACACGACAGCACAGAAAGTACATGTCACTAAAAGTATTATTTGGATCTGCTATATGTCCCTCTTTTCTGTGGATGAACATGTTAGAGGGGACAAGATTTACATCTATGAAACCTCAACTACAAACAGAGGTAATTTCAGATTGGGTTGAATTCCTTTATTCTTTTAAAGATACTTACTGATCCACTTGAAGAAATCCATGACAGAAAAATCTCCTTTCATTTATTTTCAATGAAAAGGTCAGCCAAAATGTCAAAAAGTATCACTGTAGAAAATAACCTTGCAATTACTCATTATGTCTAGTCTTTAGAAGGCAGTTGGATCAGTAAATGCCTCACAGTAATAAAGTCATAGAATATAGAATGATAGAATATGCTGAGTTGGAAGGGACCCATCAGGATCGTCAAGTCCAACTCCCGGCCCTGTGCAGGACATCCCAAGAGTCACATAATGTGCTGAGACCATTGTCCAAATGCTTCTGGAACTCAGACAGGCTTGGTGCTGTGACCACTTCCCAGCTTGTCCCAGTGCCCAATCACCCTCTGGGTGAAATACTTTTTCCTGACATAAAACCTAAACCTCCCCTGACTCAGATTCATGCCATTTCCTTGAGTCCTGTCACTGGTCACAAGCTTGAAGAGATTGGTATCTGACCCTCCACTTTGCCTCAAGAGGATGTTGAAGACTGCAGTGAGGTCTCTCCTCAGTCTGTCCTTCTCCAGGCTGAACAAACCAATTGACCTCAGCCATTCCTCAGACCCTCCAACATCCTCATGCCCTTCTTTGGATGCTCCCTAATAGCTTTATATCTTTGTTACATCGTGATGCCTAAAACTGCACACAGGACTCGAGATGAGGCTGCCCCAGAGCAGAGCAGAGCAGGACAATCCCCTCCCTTGCCTGGCTGGCGATGCTGTGCCTGATGCCCCCCAGGACAGGGTTGGCCCTCCTGGCTGCCAGGGCACGGCTGGCTCATGTTAAATTTGCCACTGATCTAGACCCGCAGGTCCCTTTCCACAGCGTTGCTCTCCAGCCTCTCATTCCCCAGTCTATGCACACATCCAGGGTTGCCCCATCCCAGGTGCAGAATCCGGCACTTTCCCTTGTTGAACCCCATACGGTGGGTGATTGGTCTCTCTAATTTGTCAAGTCCTTCTGAATAGATCTCACATATTGCCCCAGTTCCTCCCTTCTTCACCAGCACCCATAGTAGAGCCACTCTTCACTTTCAGCCTCACCAAGCTTTTATGTCATGAGGAGACAGATCTGCCCTGGGGAGAAGACCTCTCTCCATGTTTATCTTCTTCAGCAGGCTGTCTGCCATTATTAGCAACAAGGAAGACACTGTTTTTCAGAGGGATTTTCAGATCATTCCCTCATCAGCTTCCCCCAGGACACGTTATGCTTACATGTCATCTTTAGAGCCTTTCCTACTGTGAAGTTTGATTTTTCGGTCAACAAATGCCCCCTAGCTTTTCCCACAATTGCATACAAGCTCCAAATCCTGGGTTTGGTTTTTTTCCTAGAAAAGTTACCTCCTGAGGCCTTCACCAAGAGTATTTACTTTGTTTAAAAGGTGAATTATGTCACTTTGAAGCTTCTAGACTTGCTGGTGTTTAACACATCTAGTTATATACTTGGCTGAAGTTAGTAATTCACATAGAATTGTCTTCCTTGTTTCCCATCCTTTGCCCATCCTTGGCATATCTTTTGCACAAAGCACAAGCTGCATAGTCTGCCTTGCAGAGGCTTTATTATTACGAATAAGGTTGAATGGCCTTGATCATTTCTTCTTTTTTCTTCAAATTCTTACCAGGGCATGTCTCAACAAATATTAGAGCAAATATCACGCTGTATATAACCTTTTATTTAGCAGTAGCTGCTAAGCTGGGAGTCCTGGGAATCTTATCCTCAGCCTGGAAATAAATGCTTAGAAACTGAAAAACTTAGCACACACACATGCAGAAAAAATCTACTTCTTACCAAGTTCTGAAATATCTTAAAAAATGAAAGCCTGAAATCAAGTACATCTAAAATGTGGTTACTTTAGCTCTTGTATATATTTGTCCACAAAATTTCAAATATTTCCCTTTCTGAGGTCTCATTTTATTTCTTTACAGCACCTTGAGAGGAGTCTGGTTTTTATAGAACTAGTATTATTACACTTCTATTACATACGTAAAATAGATTTAGATTTGCAAGCAGCAAGATGTACAATATGGTTAGAGGGGGGTTTTTAATATGTATTGATTAAATCATTTAGAGCTAGCAGAGAGGAATTTAGAGAAAACAAACACGTTGAGTGTAGTATCAGCACACAGGCCACAGACATGCAACCTCCATCACAGACTCTCCTCCAGGATTTTAGAAATTTTTCTTTCTACACTGCTCTTAGTCACAGATAGTCCCTGGAATTCCAGAAAAAAAACTGTGTATTTTGGTTAATGAGCAAATAAATGTTAGTATGGAGTCATATATGAGAAATACTACCAATAGCACTGACACTCCAAAGAGGCATATTTTTCCAGAGAAAAGTATTGCAAAGTGTAAATTTTAACACTGCTGAAGGCAATCTCACCTTGCTCAGAATTGCTTAAGGATTTCAGTAATCCATAGTTAGAAAAAAAAGCCTTAAAGCAAGATAGAAGCACTGATTAGTGTAGGTAGACATGTACAATTTTTTATGTCTAAACACATATAAATGTAACTGTAAAAGTAGTTATAATCAGCACTCAAGTTTTGCAGCAACCCATTTGCGGGATTTTTAGGTAGAAGAGAATAAATAAATACAAAGGTTGAGTTTTCCCATTCTGCAGCAGGAAAGTTACTTTAAACCAAGGTGCAGTGCAGTGTAAAAATGTGAAAAGTCCCAGAAACAATCTGTGAATGGATGGTGAGGATGACCACCATCCCTCATCATATCTGCAAGCACATTTTACTGTGAAATTCACAGCTTTTTTTCCTACTTTCTACTAGCAAATACATTTCACAAAATGTACAAGTCTATATTCCTGTGTTACTCTGAAATGCAGAAGAATAATTTACACCTTTTTTCCTTCCAGACAGGGACTAGAAATGCAACATTTTTAAAAAGAGAACAGAGACTCACAAAATCACAAGATGGCAGAATCGCTGGTAGAGGAAAAAGCCTTCAGCTATAGCTGTACTCTCAATATAGATGTGGCAGAAGTAGCAATTGGTGACCAGTTCCTGAAAATTAATATTAGGTAGAAGTTGGTTGTAAGGGACCTCAAGAGCTCTGCAGTCCAGGCTCCTGATCAAAGCAAGGTTAACACTGAAATTAGACCAGGTTGCTCAGTTGGTGTCTAAAAATAATGTGCTTGCTTCTCTTTTCAGTTGTGGGAAGGCCTCAATTTGGGATGGCTTCTGAAAACTTGAACTAAAACTGACGTTGTTAGGCATGGGAGTCAAACCCACACAGATTCACATTGGGTACAGTTTAAATGCTACTTGGCTATCTGGTATGTGACTTCTTAAATTTAATCTGATGTACCTAATGCATACACAGACAGAAGCCAATTACAACAGGACAAATATATGTTTTCATCTTATTTTATCTCAGAAGTTAAGTTTCATTACAACTAATGTATTTGTTTCTTTAGCACCTCTAGGTTTTCCTTCAATTAAATGCTTTTTTGATAAGTAATTTATAATCTCCGTTACAAAGAACTCGTCCTTCATACTGTGTTAAGAGTTCATCAATCAGCTGAACAACATTAATTAAAAATCATAGTGTAAGAATTCATATTCTTCTATGACTTTTAAGGAAGCATGATGTCTGTTTTTTTTTAAACTAAACAAACAGCCAGTCACAAAGAAAGAGTCATATCCCACTGCTAAAATAACACTAAGAGCAGTTTCCAGGTTTAATTTAGCATAGGAAAACCATAGGTTTTGTTTCAGGTTTTCTTGGTGAAGTGGAAGTCATGCAACTAAAAATCCACTGGCCCAGGGCATCTGTTCCACAAGCACAGGACACAGCTAAATATGGTGTGTGTGGCAAGGCTTTTCTGAAAATATTTCATAGCTATGAAAAGCAAACATTCTATAGCTTTTGAAGTACTTGAAATTGCCTTTGTTACCAGGTGCAACGAACCTTGTTTTATCAACCTTTAGCAAACATGGCATTGTTGGGGCCTCTCAATCTCTAATATAACTGCTATCACTACAAACATTATCTGCACTTCACAGGTAGGCCATGTGCAAAGACACGTTGCAATTTGCTTAACGAAGCTGCTAAACTGAGACTTGAAACCAGATGTCCGAAGTCAGAGCTGTTATCTGACTTCTTTTCTCACTGTCATAGTAGGTTTTATCATTTCACTGCCACACTAAACCTCACATGTACCACTGGCATCTGAGATATCAACTATTTCACTTGGCCTGATAATCGAGATGTACTCAAGGAACTATTTGGTCCATGCATTTGTCACTAGCCCCTGCTTTTTTGTCCATCTGTATGGCATGCTCCCTCTAACTTCACCATGAAAAATTTCCCCATCTATTCTTTCCTTCCCCTGCTTTTGGATAGCAAAACAACTACTGCAGGAAATCTGACAGCAGATGATGAATGCAGGGAAGGGCAACTTGTCCTACAAAGATCTGTAGCTAATAAATCCACTCATGTTCTTCCCCTTGCTTTGACCAGTCAGTTTAAAATTCATTAGCTTGAGCCATACCATTTCTGAGGGCAGTCTCAGCACAAATTAAAGCGCCATCCATCCTTAACCAAAAAGAGAAAGTCTGCTCAATACTCAAAGTCACAGTCTCCATAGTGACCAAAATACAGGATTGTCTTACTACACCATCAGCACAAGGGGTGTTCATAGGGCCCAAACACAGTCATATCGTCCTATTTACCCTGTCACTCTAAGTTTAAATTTAAGCCTCACAGAAACTTCACCACTGGAAGGCATTTAGCATAAACTACAAATATTCACAAAGTTCTCTGAAATCTTTAAGTCCAAACATTGCATTTCTTTCCACAGCATGCGAGGGTTTCAGACCTTAAGATAGCAGGTGGAATAAGCGGGGCAGAGTTCCCATGACTTTGCAATCATTGCTGAGCCTTCTCTAGCATCTCTTCCCCTAGACCATATTTAATTGAGACAAAGGTCTTCCTCATGTTGAATTAATAAAAGGTAATGTGTGGGAGCCAGTGAAAGAAACAGACCCCAAGAGAGCTCCCCAGGTTAAAGTCACTAAAAAAGCCTCCCCCAGGATGCCCTGTTCTGTTATGGAAATGTATCCCAGTTCTGCTTCCCCAGTTCGCCTCTCCGCCCCCTTGTACCTTGCCTGCTCCTTTGGAAAGTTCTCCCTTCCCCACTCTCCCATTGGACCTTGTTCCCTGCCACTCACCCGGATTTTCCCATTGGCTCATGTACCCTAATCCTGCCTATGTACTACCCCTGCTGCTTTCCCTGCCCCCATATATGGGCTGGGATTTTTCCATCCCCCTTGGTCTTTGATGCTTGGTCCCTTCACGGATGGGGGTTGAATAAACCTGTGCCGTGGAATTCCACACAAAGACCCTTCCTGCCTCTTTGCCGTCGGCTTGTCGAAGAAGCTATCCGGAGCGTGTGCGTGTGTCTGTGTGAATGCAGTGGCTGCCGAGCGACTTTCTGTTAAAGTCGGATCCGGAGGTCGCAGCACCCCACCAGAACAACCCCCAGATCACGACAGTAATGTAGTTAGTTTTCCTGAGAGATGTGTCACTTGTTAGCAGAAAGTTTCAGTGAAACAATGGTTTGCAAGCTCCTGTGAGGATACAATTCTCATCTTACGCCTTTTAGCTGTCAGTTAAAGCACCTACGGTGCTCCTGAAAAAAAGATGCAGTTGGATAGTTCAGCTGGGTGAGCTGTTCATTCAAACCCACATGAGGAGGAGACATATTCATCTCAAGGATTCACAAAGGTCACAGATCTCATGCTGTCAGTCTCTCCATTTCATTCTTCTAAATAATAACACTACTGCTGCAAAAGAGTGTATCAATCAGAGTCTGTGGTTCATGTCTCCTGCCTCTCTTCATCTGGTAAAGAGGGGGGGATAGCTGCAGAGATTCCTGCTTTCTGGGTCTGTGTGAACATGATCAAGTCATGAACTGCAAGGAGAAATCAGCTCAGTATGGACTCCTCTTGACTCCTGCTGGACTTGTTCCTGGGATACATAACAACCCAATGTTAAAGGGAAGAAAATTCACTTGGAATGAAAGATGGCATAAGAAGCTCTGGTTCAATGCCTTGGGAAGGCTGGGGAGAGAATGGCTCTCATCACATCCTGCTTGTCTTTACATAGATGTAGCTACCTCTCGCTTCCCATGCAAAATACCCTGACAGCAGTATCTGAAGGGCTTTATAACAAGCTTGTTGCAAAGCACAGCTATCCCTGTATCCCTTGATTCCAGTCAAAGATCCTAACTAATTTTTGCACCTGATTTCCTTTCCCACTGAGAGTGTTGTGAATCTGACATGCTGCCATATATTTGAAATATCATTATGGAGCTCATCTCCCAACCTGCGTCTCTCTCTCCTCCCCCAGACTCTTTTTTAACTGATCTGTTGTCAAGTATCTTGTCTTATATTTGTCTTGCCTTATCTTGGGGCAGGTAACGTGTCTCTCTCCATGCTTCTAAAATGTGGGTGATTTGATCCCACTCTATAAATCTTTTAGAATAACAATAGTACCAAAGGATGCTTGCACATCTCTACTGTCAGGGAGTCAAAGAAGAACATTTTCCACTCTAAATATTAACTGTTAGAGTCTTCTATTTGTATCATAATTGAAAACCATTATCATAATTGGTTAGCAAAGCCACCAAAGGCACAGGCCTAAAATGGAACTGAATGAAGCAGCTATGGAAATGAGATCTTAATAAGAATAATGAAATTCATGCCCCTACTGCAAGTACAGTGTATAATCCATTACATGGAGATTAGACGAGATATAAATACCTGAAGGATATAAGATGATTGATCTAAGTCATCTGGTTTTGCAACCATAAAATGTCAAACAACAAGTATCTGAACACTGCAAATTGCCTAACTACAGCTTTTTCATGGAGGGTGAGAAGGGAATTTAACAACTTGCAGTGTCAGGCAAGGTGTTATTCCATTCTGGGTGCAGCATTTTAGCTGGGTTTTTTTCTCCTCCTTTTAACCCAGAAAGTATTGTCCCAGCCTGAATAAATTTTTTATTAATTCCCTGGATCTGAAACTCAGTGGATGAAGGTTCAAGTCCCAGTCCACCCATAGTGTTAACCTCTTTATAACTCAGTTGCTTGCTCATGAGAGGTAGCAATAAAGCTGGCCTTTACCACTTATAGGTGGAGGAAACATTTGGAAATCTTCATGATATGCCAAAATACTGTATCAGTTCTCGGTACTGTCATATTCGGACAGCTACAAAACCTCAAAAACATAGAAAAAGGAAGCATCAAGACTGCACTGAAGAGCATGGGAGCTGAGGAAGAGTTGGCTCCTGAAAGAGGTACTCCCAAGGTACTCAGCTGAAAAAGCCAAGGGTTTAGTAGACTTTTTAGAATCTCTAGAAATTCCCTGTTTCTCACTGTTTTTTAAGTGAAAACAATGAGGATTGACAAGTCTTCTAAATCCCTCCCTGTTGAGCTAGAGAGAAATCTTCATCCACATGTGAGATATTTCAGTGGAAATGACCTATCCTGATGTTTGTATCATTCCTATATCTGTTGTGGTCCAGAACCTCATGAACCAGTATCAATCATGGAGGCAGCTTAACACACAGATACAACAGTCATCTGAGAATTCTAAGGGTGGCAAAAGTCAGAGATTGCTTATCTTCAAAGCCTCCTGTTCCTCCCTCATGCACCAGAAAATGTGCAATAGAGCAGGAACCCAAATGTATAGACACTGGTCAGATATTCCTGATTTCATCCAAATCATCCAGAAGCTCTAACAGTGGATGGCCATAAGGGCATTTTGCAGCAAAGCATGTTTCAATTATGGATATTTAATGCTCATAATTGAAGGACACACCATGGTCAGTGTAGCAAAGTTAAAGGGACAACAAGAAGGATGATGCTCCTACTATGCATGTGCTCTGGACAGCTTTTAGCCTGAACCACTCATGCTGGTGGTTGCTGTAACACACACACCAACACTGCACCTTAAATGCAGGCAGTCATTAAGCATAGCTGGGGAAAAAAAACCTCAACCTTAGCACAGGCTAAAATATACACATGGTTTCTTTACAAAGGTTACATTTGCAATTTAACCATGCTATATTCTATCTCACCAGATTTTGCCAGATTTCTGCCATGTCTGGGTTTTGTAACACATCAGTCAAAGGCTCCTGTTTAGAAAGATCTATTTCATGAGCACAGCAAAAGACTGGAGGACAGCTAGGATAATTCACTGAACTTGGATACCCATGTACAGGCAATACCCTTCAGATAAATACAGATTGGGAGTACTTAGCTAGAAGTAACGTCATAATCTGCAATAATCATTAATGGTAAAACCTGAAATCCACAGTCTTACTTCCTTATTCATCAGTAACTAAACCCTTTGATCTCCAAGGCTGTGTCCTCTACTCATAACAACCTTACTAACAGATTTATAGCCATAAAGTAATTATAGGAAGTAATTAATTATTGGGAAGGTAAACTTGAAACAAGTTACACAGGTTGCTTTAAAGACACTTACAGAAAAGAAAATGACTATTTTATTTTCTTGAAGTCTTTCTAACTTTACTCCAAGCCCTGGCTGCTGTGCAATATCCTTCCACAATGACCGGAGAAGTGCTTAACATTATAGGAAGGAACAGTCTACTAAAGTGTGGTCTGCTTTTATGCTGTGCATTTCAGGCTGTCCCCACTTAAGCCATGTGCACTTTATACAGATTTCATTAATGTCAGAGCCATTACATTTGTTCAGCAGCTAATGGGAAATATTAAGTGTACTGGAATAAATAAGGCTAAGTAGAAGAGGCCTTAATGTTTGGCTTTCAGTAAGCTCTCTTGTCAAGCTGTCACCTTTTGAATGCTATTGTCTATACATATTCTAGAGAACAAGATGCAGGAAGGCTTGAATAGGAAGACACCAGGACAGTACACCAGGGTAGCTACAGGCTAGCTAGCTGTGTCAGCAGTAGCAAGT
The DNA here is from genome assembly GCA_013397725.1 of Rhagologus leucostigma. Classification (NCBI taxonomy): domain Eukaryota; kingdom Metazoa; phylum Chordata; class Aves; order Passeriformes; genus Rhagologus; species Rhagologus leucostigma. Next base: position 4,205,703 of record VZTD01005999.1, read on the forward strand.
AGTCATTTTCAATCTTTTCAGTGTGGTAAGTGTAACTCGAATAGCTTGAAGCCAACTAGCCTGAAAATTGCCACAGTTTGGAAGCCATTTTTGTGTTCAAGACATTAAGGAGAGATTGGAAAATCTGGGTTTCTATCCTTTGCTCTATCAATGGGTTATGTTGTGTGACCTTAATGGATTTTTTTTTTCACCTCAATTACCCACATCACCACATCCTTTCTTCTGCCTTCTCTAGTTAGATTATTGCTATGCAAGTCAGAAGCTACACCCTCTGCAAATTTGAAAGCTTCTTGATGTAGTGGGGATCCTTTCTGGATAAATAGTCAAGTATCAGAAAGCATGAAATAGGAATATTCCTGGTTTTCAGAGTTTTTTAGGCATAACCTGATTGAGTACCATGCACCAGGTGAAGTCTCAGTAGAGCTACTTGCCAGCTCCATTCTTGGCTGCTCCAAAATTTGCTTTGCTGCTCTATTACCTTCCTTTCTAATTAGGATAATGTCTTGGGGTGACTCTATCGTGTATCCCCTATACACATGATAGAGTCACCCCAAGACAGATAATCTCAAGGAAGTGAGGCATTGGGAAGAATGAAGACTTCAGAAAACATAATTGCCTTTGGGAGAAAAAGATTGCCCTGTGAATTCTACTTTGTCTGTCTGGTTTAAATGTCACAGCATTTTATTCTCACCCTCCTCACCCTGGCTCTCAGCATTCAAGTTCTGCAAACTGTTTGAATGAGCAGCACATGCTGACACACAACCATGTTGGGCCTGTTTTTATATCTTTGGCTCATTCACATGAATGTTTTTCTACCATTGCTCTGGCCCACTTAACGCACTCCAACTACCTGACAGAAAAGACCAGAGAAGCTGGCATGTCCCCTTAGAATTCCAGTCTTTTGCCTCTGAGTTTAACAGATAATGAAAATAATTAAAACCCAACTGTTTTGTTTCATTGGAGTTTTCTTTGTCATGCAGCATTCTTAGCGCAGATAACCAGACCAGTGATGTAGCTGCCTGGAGTACTTCTGGACTTATCCCTGTGTTTCTACTATTAAGCAAATATAGTTCATAACCAGACACCCTCTGGGCCATTGAGGTCCATCTTGCTTGCAGATTGTTGTCTGCATCAATTCAATGTTGCCATGAGCCTGGTACCAGCATCTCAGTCCCCTGAACTGTCCGTTTCTGCAAAATGTTACATGCTGGAATGTGTCACTTTTCAATAACGTGTCCATGACAGAGGGAATTGATATGATGCCATGATGATTTTTGCCTTTTCTTTTATATAGCTTTTATGTATCCTCAGTGCTCCTAGTATGCATACTTGTAATTCCTTAAGTCCGGTAACTTAGCATAGTGCTAGTATTCTGTTAAGCCAGGAGATAAAACCCCCTAGAGGCCTCGAAGTTGGAGGCCGGAAAGCCCTACGTTATCCTGAGAAACCAAGGTCCTCTCTAGAACACATCCTGTAAACTAAGATAAGCCCATCCAGGGGTGAGTTCCTCGAGACGGGAGGATATCACGCTATTCATTCAAGCTTCTCATTGGGGAATCTTTAAGATACGCTAATTTGCACGGTCTATAAATTGTATACGCGATCTATCGTGTGGGTACATTTCGGCGCATTCCACCTTGGCGAAGGGGTGCACCATAAGGATCCTTATTAAATACTGACGTTAAAACCCCTTTTTCCCTTAACCGTGTCTGGCTCTTAATTTTTAAGACCAGGAAAAGGCATCAGATACTGCTTTTAAATGTTTTTACGACAGATTAATAGGTGTTATGTAAGATTTTTCTCCAAGCAGTCCCAACCACAGAATTTTCCTTCAGTATCTGCTATTTAGTACTAGTGTTACCCAGCCTGTTTTTCATTTTCTTTGGCTCAGCCATAACAGACTCCTCAATTCCTATTCCAGTTTTATTTAATCTTGTCTGAATGTGGGGAGGAAGTCAGAAATTTATACAGACATGTACACAAAAATTCTCACCAGTAGCTTTCATAATGGGACTAATACTTTCCTTCTTCTTGTGGAAATGCATTGAGAAATATCCCTGGACCTAGCTGAACGTGATGCTTAAGCATGAGTTTACTTCAGTATGTTTCCTTTGTTTCTGGTCACATATTTATCTTAAGGATATTCCAGTTAAAAATGTTATTCCAATATATTCCTACAGATGTTGTATCATCAGTAAACTCTTTCCACTTTTCTCATAATAATCTGTCTATTTTGCTAATTATCTACATCCAAGATATTGATTCTTCATCAATTCAAATTCTGCTGCCATCATAAAACAAACAAACAAATAAACAAACCAAACAAAAAAACCCCCAAAAACCAAAACCAAAACAAAAAAAAAACCAACCAACCAACCAAACAAAAAAAACCCTAAAACATAATCTAGAGTAGAACAGCATGAGATGTTTGATCCCATTTCCCACATGTATTTAATTATGTTCTCAAATAATATTTTTACTACTAGTCTATATCTATTGCTAATATAGCATTCTCCCACTTTTTAATTGTATTGCGTTTTTTTCCTGGTGTTTAACTTGAAACACAGACTACAAGTCTTCAGTACATATTACTACAGTCTCCCAACTGAAACCCTCCATGCACTTGAGTTCTGGTTTTAACTCAGTGTAGTATTTTCACTTTCATTTCTTCATCCTTACTAATCTTTGTCTGTACCCTTAAGATCAACAACTCCAACACTATTATTACTGGACATCTGAAGCAAAGAATTCTGTCTGAGGAGTATCTAGATTGCTATCTCAATCTCATCCTCACTGAAGAATGATTCAAGTTTTCTGCTTTCTCATTTTCTCTAAATGTTTTAAGAACCTGTCACTGCCCTAGGCAAGACCTAACCCAGCTTGACTTCTCCCATTTCTCTCTTTTCCTGCACTTACCAGATTGTTTTGCTCATTTGTGCTTTTTTCCATGTGTTTTTAGATATGTTTCACTGGTTTGCTTGAACACACTTAAAATGCACATTTATCTATTTTCTCTTCATTTCTTCTCATCCTAATCTGTTCTTTGGTCCTTGACAAATAATATCGAAAATTCAGCACTAAAAGACACCACAGAATAGTTGTGCTGATGATCATTTTAGTTTAGCTGATGATCATTTTAGACAATCAGGTCCAAGCCCTCTTTTCCATGCCTGACAATTAGAACCACTACTGCTTACACTACAAAGGCAGATTCTCTAGTCATCTACAAAGATCCCTATTTTGTGTAGAGGAAGAGGTTGCCTAAGAATAGCAGACTACTTTTTGTATTTCTGCAATGAATGTAGCTCAGTGTTTCCTGTGCAGATCTCAATGATCTCCTCAATGCAGTTCTTACCATTCAGGCAGACTCTCTATCTTCCACCTTCTTTGCAGATTCAGTTATCTGTCACTCTCTTTTATACTTGTGTTTACCATTTTCTAAAGGCACTCCTGGGATGTAGCAATGTAGTCAAGTTTGTATATCTATAAACCAGACTTGGATAGTCTGAGTTCCGGGCTTTTGTGCATTTCAAAATGTTTCTTAACTTTTTTCCCCCTTAAGTTGCTAAGCAGGAAGAAAACTCAAGACTAGGGTCTGTCATCTTTTTAATTATGTACATGAAGAATTTTGGGGATGAGTTACATGCAGTAATGTCTTAGGATTGTTGGAGGGCTAATTCCATTTTTTACACTCAGGCTTGGTCAGTACAACCTTCACAGATACTACTTTTACTTCTTGTAAATTTCTTTTTCAAGGTGGGTATTAATAGGCATTTTAACCTGTAAGAGATAGTCCAGATAATGAAGATGTGTGGCTAATTATGATGAAAGTCCAGCCACTGTGCTTAGGGTAATGCAGTGGGATTTGCTGGTTACTCTGCCTTAAGGAACACTTTGGATTCCTTTTAATTTTTAATATTACTTTCAAATCCCCTTCAAAGTTGTTTCTAATAATCTGAAAACTTTTAACTGCAACTGCATCCTTTACCCCTTAGCATTAGACTACAGATACACATCTCCAAGTGCTAGTTGCTCTGAACAGGGTTAGAAACTTACACCAGGCTGAGTGCCTTCATTCATTATTGTAGGCTTGTGAATGACAAGCAGTATACCCTTGGTGGTAGCAGCTGAGAACAATAATTTCTATTAAGTATAAAACCAATATTCATGTTCAGAGACTAAACAACCCCAGATTTCTGCCAACCTTTGGAACTATCAAATGCAATTCAGAGTTACTCATGTTGAGGAATACATTTAGTGCAGGTAGCTCTATTTTGCATTTCGGTGAAGTCTTTGGTCTCACTGTAACTCTCTGAAACACACAATTCTACAGATTCATGAGCATTTCTAAAGCTCAGTCAGAGAGTGTAGGTAATTTATGTATGCTATTTTATATATATGCACCCTCTTAACAACAGGCTCTGTCACACACTGAAAAAAAATTTCAGGGAGAGGTAATTTTTGACTGCAAAATCATCCACAAAAGTCTATGATTATGTGAGACAATTGGTCCAGAAACCACTGCCCGAAGGCCAGGAACCACCCTGCTTCAAGGGGCTGTCTTTATAAGATAGATGGAGTGGGGGTGCTCATGGCAAGGGCATAAGCTTGATGAGTCAGGGATAACCCTGCCTTTCTGCAGTCAGACAGCGTCCTGAGTCCAGCAAGAGTGAAGGGCCTTACACTTACTTTGTTGTTTGTTAAACAATTTCTCTTCTGTTTGTTTTGTTTGGCAGGTAAAACACTGGCACTGTCCTGACTCCTGCTCCCAGCTAATGTCTCTGTTTCTCTGTGTGTAGCTGTGTATATGCCTGACTTGTGAAGTTATTAATCAAGGAATCATAGACACACAGAATGGTTAGGGCTGGAAGGGACTTTGATGATCATTTAGTTCCAACCCCCTGCAATCTGCAGGCTGTTTTTTTGGAAGCAGGTGTTTTAAGAGACAGAAGAGTGACGAAAGCAGCTCCTGTGACCTCCATACCAGGTGAAATATGCCTGGGCATCAGTCAGGCCTGGAGCCTGAACAGTGCCTGAATCTAATCCTGGAAGACATCATCCATTTGGCAGATTCAATGACTAAATCCCTTGCTACTGTGGTCACTCGAGAGGGCAAAATGACCATACTTTAAAACCTTGTATTAGCTTGTAAGATTACAAAAAGGCCATTCTTTTGTCCTGTGGGATCCTGTTTCATCGGATAAATAAAGGAAAATCATTCTCGCCATCATTATAAGCCATGGTGCTGAGCTACAGCATTTAAAAACAAAAAAAGTATTCAAAAGAGATAAAAACAGTTTTTCCAGGCTTCTCTGCTCTGATACAGAATGGCAGCTTCAGAGGAACAAATAATCAAGTAAGTCATTTGGAAACACCTTGGTTTGTAAGCATGTATGCAAGGAGAAAAGTGTTTGGAAAACCAAGAATAAGCCCAAGTGCTGTATTTTGCAGGGAAATCTTTTGAGCCTCACAAATTCTCTTGTGCTCATGTTTTGAAGGATGCATGTACAAGGTTTCTATCTACCACTCGTGTTGAAATGTAACAGGAAATAAAATGAAAAACTCTGATGGGTAATTGATATAGAATACGTAGGCGATCTGAAGGAAAAATCAGACCCAGAGATTTGCCAGGGAACAAAAAAAAAAAAAAGGATGATATTTAAAATCCCAGCCTCCTGTGAGCCCGTCTGCTTCTTATCACTTATTTTGCAGCTCTGAGTTCCCACAGTGGACTGCTGCTGCCATCTACTGACACCAGCACTGCCAGGGGCTGAGCTCCCCTCCTGCAACCTGGTCACGGGAATCGGGGCCGGGGAGGATGGCAGGGCATGAAATATTTTGAGTCAATAAAGGAAAAACAGTTTCCAAGGAGAGAAAGCATCACAGCCAAGATTAAAAATTCAAGCACAGCTTTGTCTACTAATGCTATAATGCAAAAAATGTCCGTGTTCTGAGGAGGGAAACCTAAATGGAAAATCTTTTGCTTTCAAAAGGGAAGGGAAAGCCACATCTGGATCCACACCTCTGTCAGGCAGTGACCTAAACATACTGTCAAGGTCCTGAAGGTTATTAGTTTAAGTGACATGGGTGACAGTCTATGCACAGCTTCATTAGATGATGAAATGACTTGCACAGCAGGAAAGCTAAGGTAGGACAAAAAACCTGGGGATAAGTCCAAGTTTCCTAATTCAGTCACCTGTGTTACTCCTGTTCGAGGAACAGAGGGCTTCAGATGCTGGTAATGGAAATCCTACATTTGACGTTAGCTTAAAATTCACATCAACAAAGACTCAGAGAACGGACAAGCCCCCAGTTATTGCAGGTATTTCTAAATGAAATCTGGAAGGAAAGGATACTCCACTCTGTACTGAAAGACAGACTACGGAAAGAACAGAAAAAATTCTGGCAGTGGACCTATCGCATGTCTATTACTATCCAGCAAGACATATGCTGGATTTCATAACCTCTGAATTTCACACAGTCCATTGCAGGTGGCAGCAAAGATCAGACCCAGACCTCACTGATCTCAGATCACATTTCTTCTCTGTTGGTGTTATATAGCAGTCTTCATTAGCAATACCAATCTACACAATGGCTGCAGAGATCTGAGAAGCAAAATAAATTAGCCTTTTCCCCTTCTCTGTGCAGCTCTTGTGAGACTGTTCTCAGTGTTTAAGTCAACTGAATTTAGTAGTCTCTAGCCTGAATTTATTACATGACCTGAAATGCGCAGTGGAATAATTTTAAGTTGATTTAGCTAAGCACAATGATAAACTCAGGTTGTTAATCCTTATACCATTTGTCTTCGATAGCTACACTATAACATGTGGGCCCTTTGTATATGGATTAAAGTGCAAGCCAGTCTGTATGGCTAACATGCATTTCTGGTACTATGACTTCATAAGAATGCAATACCTAAGCGTGTCATTATCTTTATTATACACAAAGAAGTACTAAAAGATAAGAGTAACAATTAATTTGACTGAGTATCTGAGTCCCAGTGTGTTTTTCGGTGTTTTTTTTCTTTCTTTCTGGAGTCAGTCTCTTGCTCAGGTTTTGCTTTTCTTTAGATTCCTAATTCAGTGTGTCTCTCCCTCATTTCACAGTGAGCCAGAAGTTCCCTCCATCCAAAGCTTCTGGAGGACTAAAGGTCATTACAACTCTTTTACTCAGTGTTTTACAGTGTTTCAGGAAGATGTACGGGAAAACTTTGTTTCCCAACAATTTATGTGAGCAAGGAGAGTTTTGCCCTTTGCCTGGCATAAAGCCTAACTCAAAAGAGAAGAGTTCCTAACCCAGTTCTCCACAGATGCTTGTTCCCTCATAGAGCCCACAGAAGTGAGGAGAGGGTTGTTGGGCACTGCAGTCCCCTGGCAATTTATCTCTTGGCCACCTACTGAACCACAGAGACACTGAAGCCAGATCCAATGCCTGCTTGCAGGATGCAGGATAAATCCAGTAAAAGACTGATACTGTCCCAAAATCTGTGCAAGGTAAATTGTTAAGATGGGCAAAGTATTATCATCCTCATATCCCCAGGAAAGAAAGGAACACAACTTGGTCCTCTGCCTTGCCTTAATGACACTTTGACTGTATGACAAAAACTACACATGTGCAATTCCAGGACACTAATGCAGATGCTCAATCATTAACTAAAATATTATGTGGCAATGAGCCAATAAACAAAGATGAATAATCTATCCAATTAAGCCTGCCAATAGAATTAGGCAGCTACTTTAAATTATCCCAATCATAATGATGAGTATACGCTGTCTATATCTGTACAATATGTGTTACAGAGAGCCTCTCGGGAATTTTACTAAATGTTCTCCATCATCATGGAAGTATCTATGTAGTATTTATTTTCCGCACAGTTTGAGTTTTTCTCTTGGCTTGCACCTGACAGCTGAAACGAGTCCTCACCACTGCACAGAGACCAAAAAAAAAAAAAGCTGTAACTTTTTTTCTCCTTTTAGAATATGGCAGATACAAATGCAGGAAAAAACATGTGATTTGTGCTTACACGATGTACACTGTTACCCCATGCACAGCCACTAGACCATCACAACTTTCACAAAAAATGAAACACATCAAGGGCTATCAAACACCAAACCTTAAGATCAAATCAGTAGAGAGGGGGTCTTGCAGGTGTTTTTGGAACCACAGGAAAAATCAGGGGGACCAAAACACCTTGGTTTTCCTCTTCACACCATGGTGAAAAAAACATGGACTATAATCAAAGCACTCAGGGCATCAACAAAGTTGTATTTTTCAGAAGGGATTTTTTTCTTGTTATTTTATTTATCAGTTTATGTTGTTTTGTCACTGTATTTACGTAAAACTGGATGCATTTATAAAAGAATGCGTGAAAAAGAAGTAGACTAATGTGGATACCACAGATCTACTTCTGCCTCTCCCCTCATATCCAGTTTTGACTTTTTCAAAGCCATTTCTAATATGATTTGGTTTCAGGAATAATGAATTTATGAATTCATGAATTTAATAAAGGTCACCTTTTAAGGTGCGCTTTGCTGCCATATTCCAACCACCTACAATGTTTCACAGTTATGCCTTTCTTAAAAACAGAGGCGTATCCCCAGAGTATTAATCCTTACTTACTACCATTATTTCTGTTGCTCTTCTGCTATATGATGGGCTCTTTATCCTATCTCATGCTACTGCTGTGTTCAGTGAAGCTCCTGCTGTATTTCTCTCCAGATATGGATGCAATTCATTGGTAACTACAATGATCCTTTTTCCACATCTTATAAATCAATATTGTTGCCTTTCAGACAGTCAATAAAGACTGCCAAAACTTTGAATGCTGAAAATGAAAGGTGCACAGTATATTCAAGCAAATGTCAAAAACAGACACAAAAATGAAATAGTCCATTTCCACCCAATAAATTTTGTGGCTTCCTCAGAGCTGCAGATGTCCACTAGCCCTGTGTGATGACTTTACTTCAAGGCAGAAGTGACAGGGCAATAACTTATTTTCTTCTCAGCACCTCTCTGAACTTCATTTTGTTCTAGGTCACATTTATGGCCTTTATGACCCCATGCAGCAGATACTGGAAGGTTGTCTTATTCGACCAATACTTCAGACAACAAAAATTCTGATGAGAGAATACTACCTTAACACAGTTGTCCAAGTTAACTTGCATTTGATGCAACCATTCTCAAATGGGACAGCTCATGACAGCTCAGGATCAAATCCAGACATCTTTCTCATAAGCAAAACAGCTACTGTAGTGAAAATAAGGTCTGAGTAAACCTCAGCTCCTTCTTTGTGCAGCCAGCTATCTCTCAAACTCTCAAATAAGTTGATCATAAGATATAAGATTTATCTTGAAACCACCCATTCTTTAAATGTAGTATTTAAATGTGTATACTACACTAACACATATTGATGGGAGAAACTCTAATTTCTACCCAAGTGTTGTGTTACAGCTTTGTAGCTGGCTGTGATAATCATGAAGCTGAGTGGCTGGGAAAAAACCCCAAAACTAGTTTTATCACAAAACTTTTCAACATATTTTCCTTTTCTCTGGAGCACGTCACTGCTCTCCCTCAGACCTTTCTGCTGGCTACGGGAAAAAGGCTACCTTGTGCATGAAGTACTTTAAGTCAGCTTGTAGCATGATAACTTCCAGCATAGAAAATGCCTGTTGAATATCCTATTCACAATCATTAATCTCAGCCTGAGTCTGTGCATTGAAAAATGGGAAGAGAGAAAAGGAAGATGGTCTGGTAGCACCAAATCCCTGACCTTTTCTCATTTTCTTAGATAAAAGGAGCATCTGAATGGTAGAGACCAACTGAACCTCATTGGCTTCAGCAGTCATTGGGTGGTGGGGATGAACCTGGAGTTTCAAAGAACATGCAAGACAGACACCTTTCTGAGTACATCGATCACTATTCTTTCAGGGTGGCATCATGCAGTACTAATGTTGCGGTGTATGTGGCAGTGGCCACTGCGGCCGCGCAGTCCGAGGACTGGTGGACAGGCCTCAAGAACACAGAGGCTTAACTCTCACCCCTCAGTTACGGCAGGTTCATATGTTCTCAGGGGTTTTTAATTCACAGCTTTCAAAGTTCTTGGTTTCAGAATTCTCCACCCAGTTTTATGTGTAAATTCCTGTTTATGCATTTCCCCTAATTGCTTATGTATTGGTTCTAGAAAGTTCACTTTTCCTCGATGTTCCATTGGTTGGTTCATGTAATTCCCTCCCCTAAGTTATCCCCATTGGTTATTCCCCTGTTGTCTCCTCCTCCTCAGTCAAGCCCCATTGGTTACTTCCCTTTGTTCCACTCCCCTATAAAATTCTGTGTTCTGCCTGATTCCCCAGGCTTTTGTCACTGGAACCTTCAGCTTGGTTTTCTCTCTAGACCCTCTACCTGTAATAAACCAGCTGGAATCTATACAAAGGTCCCTCTCTCATCCTTTGCCTCCGCTTACGCTTTTCCACCCCTTTGTTTGGGGCTCGCTCCTCGGGAGGGAGCCAGCATTCTGTCTGCTCGCTGCAGCTGACACCAAGGACATCTGCAGCTGGACGCTGTGCGGCCCTGGGCAGCTCCCCACAGCGTCATACTAATTCAACTATTTTCATTTCATTTAAAATTATTTTCCTTCCATGTAACGGTACATAATACAAATCTGACATTTTTAATATTTTTCCTCTTCCATGATACAGCTTCTAATCAGACAACTGCAATTTTATTTAGGTGTAAAAAGTCAGCTATACATAAAGAAAACATCAGTATTTATCACAATGAAGCATATGGCTTTACAGCAAGATCTCTAGAGGGCACAGAAACATATCTAAGAGGTACAGGAGAAAAACCTGACATAAATACCTTATTTACAGAACGCAAATAGGATGGATTTCTTAAACTGCCTGGCAGAGAAACATGAAAAATTGTCAAAACCTTATCCAGCTACTTAAAAGTTCTGTTTCTGCCACTGACTGTCACCAGCTGCTCCAAAGGAAGTTCGCACACACAAGATATTTGCCTCAAGGTTCCTGGGGAAAGGCTGAAGTCTAAAATTGTCCCAGGCCCTGAGAAGGCTTGCAGAGCATGTCACAACAGTAACAGGACATGCAGTACCGAGTATTTCTACTCATTGCCCTGAGCCTTCATTTCAAACTGTGCTTGGTTGGTTTAGACCTTGAGGAAAATATGTGAGGAACCTTCCTCAAAAAATAAAGCAGTGAAACTGGTAGTACTTATGAAAACTTCTAATAATTTTATTTCTAAAACGAATATTCTATTCTCATATATTGAGAAGCTATTGCCTTCAGTGATAACCTACCATGGTCATTTTCACAGTGTAATAACTGGTGTGAAAAAAACCCCTCTGCTTTGAATTTCTCAGTATATTTCCCTATAAACATTAAGATAAAATTTTGTATAGAAACATTAGGAAAATTGATATTTAGGACCAGAAGAAATATGTGCATCAGAGCACTAAGGAAGAATGCTTTTGCTGGATATGTGCTTTTCCCAGAAACACTGTTCAACAGTCTTGTATTCTACCCAAGACAGATAGAGATCCCTATACTAGCTCTTCACTGGCTCATCCCTTATTTCACACTCGACCAATTTTAATCTCGTTCAATTGCTGCAAAGAGTAAGACAGCCTTTATTTCTTGAAGTTATATTTAGGTGGGTCTCATCTTGGTTCTTTCCAGTGAAAATCAAAGCAATTAAAATTGTGCTGGAGATCTATACTTGTGTGCTCTCATTTCAGACATGAAAGCCCAGAAAAGCAACCTTTTTTTCTTTTTAAGTGGCTGAGAGTTTATTTGGTTTGAGATCAAAGTTATGATTCGTTCTTTTGCTAGTGATTCATAGCTAACTGCAGTACCTGCCAATCCAGGTGGTATTTTCTCTTCCTCACTTCATCACCGCAATAAGCATTCTGCAAAGGAGCTTGATCTTCAAACTGATCTCTGTGAGGGAGCAAGGATTCAGCTCCTTCTGCTGTAGCTGTGTTCAGGCTACAGAAAAAAAAGAGAAGTAGAAGCTCTATATTAAACAGCAGCCCTTACTTGAAGAAACTAACAACAGCTAAATTATAGAGGAATTTGCTGCTTTATAGTCACTTTTATGATTATTATGATACTTAAATGTCATCTATAGTGTTTTGTTCTTTAATGCTAAAAATTACATGAGAAACCTGCTTTTCTGCAAGTCAACGGACAGTAAGGTTTACATAAAAAATGAGCAGGCAAATTGTAGCAGATAAAAAAGGCCTGGCAGACAATAAAAATGCATTTAAACTAATAATTTATAGCATTAAAATTTGTAACATAACTGAAGTTTAGTTTCTTAATGCATACATGGATGTGCGTGTGCACTTGCACGGGTGTATATAATATGCACACAGACATGCAGAGACACAAAGTTGCAACTGATTTTCCAAACTGTGAGACAAATGCATGGACAGAATCACCTCGGTCTCTAAACAAGGAAGACCACTTTTGATCTCATGTAAATTCACTCAAGTCAGGGGAATTACACCGGAGAGAGGTTTGACCCAGAATGTCAACAATTTTGAGAAAGAACGGATTTATTTATTATGCAATTATTCACACAGAGGGACTTGCTTTGTCTTTTAAGAGGATGTGTCATGCAGTTTGATGTCTGCTACTTCTTTTTCAGAAACTGCTTTCTCAGTTCAGGCAATGGCAGAACAAGCAGTGTCAGGGACTTTAATATTTGATTTGCATGTGTTTGCAGTAGGAATATAAAGTGTGCAAGACAGCCATTCTAAGATCTGTTGCATGTCCTAGGACAGTGGAGAAAATGGAATTCCTCCTGCCTGGTAAAGAAAGATTGAGATGAATTGTGATGCATCTTCTCTGCAGCTGTTTCCTGCACTTTTGTTAGATCTCATCCCTACATTTGCCTTGCTTTGACAATAATTCAGTTTGGCTACCAGCAGCACATCTTCCCTCTAATGCATATCTAAAGCTCAGTAAAATAGGACCAAGGAGTCCTTTCTGGCACCAAGGCAAATAGTCCAGGCTGACTTGTGTGCCTTTGATTTAGAACTGCCTTCCCTCAAAGGATATTGGCCATACACGTGCTCCATAATACTTCCCTCAGGTTCCCCTTTCAGCTGTATATGATTTCTCTATGGTCCCACAACTTAATTATAATTGGTTTGGGCACTCCTTCCAGTTAAGAGCCAAAGACCAAACACACACTTACATAGTGGGTATGGTTGGGTAGAAGAAATGCTTTAGCTTCTTCTTTGACCCTCATTTATTTAACACCATGCATATACTGATGTTGATTATTTTACACTCCTACAGTCTCAGGTAGCTTTCTGGAACAGATTCACTAGATGTCCCTGTACCTTCTTGTGCCCCAGCTGGCAGCACAGCTGCCTCTAGCCAGCAGTTACTGCAACTCTACGACTGGATTTCCTTTGCTCAAATACAGAATTAATTCAGAGGAAAATTACTATCAATGCCTCTCTTTCTTCTTTCAAATCAAGTTTATTACCTTGTTTATACACCTAAGTCCAAGTCTGCCCCACTTAATCCTAGATATTCAACCAAATGTACAAATCACCCTCAGCTGCCCCTGTGTTAAAAGGAAAGAGGCGGGGAAATCTCCTTTAAGCGAAGCCATCTCAGAACTGCACTATTTATGGTAGATGTCTGCCTTTTTTTGTAACAATATGGATGCCCAAAATAATCTCATTTGAGTATAATATTTGATGGAAAAAAACTCAGACAAAATGGCAGCCCCTATCAGAAATAAACAGTCCCATCATGTCTCTCAATGCAGGTAGATATTCAGTGATTCTGGATCTCTCCATCAGCAAATCTTTTCTCCAGGACCAAAATCCAAACCCCACACAAAGTTCCAAATCAAACTCTTCCTATATCTCTTGGCAGCCAGTTTCCATAGGAACAACCTGAGGATCCCTGTCATCACTCAGCATATTTATTACTCAACTCTTATATCAGACATTCAGAGGTAAGCGTTAATGCCAAAAACTCAATAAGCTGGCAACAAATATGACTTCAGAGATCACACACTCAGTGGGACCAATTCCCCCTGTAAGAACTCTGTGTCTTGGTAGATACCATCTCTTGTTTGCTGTCTTTCAAAAAAAGGAGTTATTTAACAACAAGCAAAGTGCAGGACATACACACGCTTACAGACACATCAACAAGAGATTCACTGTCTTGATTTCTCTTGGGACTGTTAATGTGCCTCTTGTGCATAGTCACTAAGCGAAGTGCATGCTCTTTCGACTATGGTGATTTCCAGTAGAGAGAGTTGGTATGAGCACTCCCCAAAAATGAAATGATGAAGACAGTAACTGAAGTCCTAGGGGTAACATTGCTGAGTTCCCTATCAGGACTCAAGAAAACACAGCACAAGATAGTCTCTAGGGAATTCTAATACAATCTTCACCAAAAAATTTATGTTGGTTTGGGGTTTAATTGGTATCTTAGAAATTACATGTAAATTTACAAATTACTAAATTCATAGCTAGTGTGTTATGAAACTATTTCTTCCCCTTGTAAGCCGAGAAACAAGTGATGATTTACAAACTGGACAATCAATATACCACCATATGTAGAGATACTTCTGATTGTGCCTGTCCATGTGCCAGAAAAAGGGCTTTTGTCTTTATGTGATAAAAATTTTAAATAGCAGTAACGCTTCATCGTCAAGCTCAGGGACAGTCTGGTGCCAATCACAAGAAGAGGTTAGAAAGAAATTGCTTACAGAAGCATTGTGATGAACAGATTGATTCTCTAGTAGTGCCTCTGGAATACACATCACAGAAATTATTGGTCTACATTGTCAGTTCCAAACTTCCAACACAGTTTCTTATATAGTCCTTTAAACTGTCTGGGACACAGATTAATGTGACCACAGTGACACATAAGTATCAATCACTGTGGTCACCAATAAAGCAAAGACAAAGAAAACAAATAAGTAAAAAATAAGTAATCATTGCATAGGGACTGGATTGATACAATGGCAACACCTTAAATGCACTGTCCATATGGAGTATTTTACATGTGATTCCAGAGCATTTCTGTGTGCCAGTCTTCCAGAAGGAGACACAACCACCTCCCCCCCTCTCCAAAACACGTAGATATTCTCAGTGGTCAAATTCATTCAAAAAGCAGCCCATAATTAAGGATTTTTAAAAAGTTAGATTCTGTATTATTAAAGCATAATGGGGTCCCCTAGGTTCCAATTAGGAAACTGATTAAAAAATCTTTGAGTTTAAAAAGCTGCAGGTAGGGAGTTCTGCTCTCAGCTGCCTTGAATTAGCATATTGATGGCACCACAGCCCTAGCTGGAAGAAAAGACACCGCACACATTTTGCCAGGCCAGCAGAGTACTTAGTGAGCACTCCTGCCTCAGTCCAAGGAAAGAATTACTTACATAGCCAGGCCTGACTAGCAACAGAAAGTTACAGTAAGAGAAATGTACTGAGCAAAGTATTTGATGTTAGTGATACTTAAGGGAAAATGTATTGTGATTGGAGCAACATGAAAAAGAACAAATTCTAAACCAAAACAAAACCTATGAGGTTTCTGGCTTGGATTTGGAAGGACATTAATCTATGACCTTGATCCATAGCAGCGCTATGGCTTCAGTTTCAGCATAAGGCAAAGTTCTGGCACAAACCCAGAAAGTTGCTTTAGAAAGGCCCTTGAAATCTGGGTTGACTTTTGTCCTCTTGAAAATTTAGGACAATTGGCCACAGTTGTTTCAAACTGAAACCCACAAAAAGTGGATAGGATAATTAATTTTTTGCTCAGAGCTCTTAAACATTAAGCTGATGCTCGTAGAGTGCTCAAACCTAGTTTCATCCTAGGAGTCGGTTCCCAGACCACTCAGGCACTTACTGAACCCTACAAACCTTTGCCAGCACCGTGGACCCCATCAGTGGGAGCAGTGGGAATTTCCTACCACAGATGCCTGGCCTGCTGTTCTACCTGTCCCTTCCAGATCTAACGAAATGTCCTTCAACCAGAAGCAAAGGAGAAACTTGCAAGGCACTGTAGTAGCAGCTATTAAGGAAATTGCTTAAATAAGGTGCTCAGGAGACAGTACAAAGTTCAGTCTTGGAGAGATAAGGGAAGAGAAAGCATGGGGAAAGATGGTCTGACAGGCTGTCAGAAGAGCACAGAACTGATAAACTGATGAACCTTATGAAAACTTGCACACTGATGACTATTACATGAGAAGAGGATGAAAGTGACTCATGCTCTTGTGGAAATGGGGTATTTTTATGTTAAGAACATCACTTTTGCTTCAGGCAGTTCATTCGGCAGGAGACACTGGAGGGTTTGCACATCATCAAGGATTACTCTGGTGGATAAGGTTTAAGCAATTACCAAATTGTGCCAAGATCTCTGATGATCGAGGTGAGGGGAAAATAATTGGAGATTATGGGTTTTTAGTATCTTGCTTCATTGCTCATAAAAAAAATAATAGCACTGAAGGACCACCTTGGCATTTTCTTTATCTTGGATAATGTTGCAGTCTTTATGTTCATGAACACAGTCCACTGCAGAAACATGTGCCCAAACGCAGAGGGAATCTACCTTGGTTTTAGTTCAAGGACTCCCTGTTCTCTGTAGCTTCTCAGGTTACAACAGCTCACTTTCACCTGTACAGTTTGCTTGCAAAAAAGTTTTTTCAGGTTTTGAAATGGCTCTTCTCCCAAAAAGGATGTGTGAAGTAAAGCAATAAAATGCAAAGCCAAGATAGTCATGGTTATAGCTCCCATGGCACCTGTAACTCAGATGTCTCCAGCACATGAAGTACTTTGCAATATTGAATTTGCTGCTAAACTTATGCCTTAACTGCACTGTATGTCCAGTACGTTCTAGTGGGTTTGACCAGTCAGCTTGTAGCTTGTTAAATACTATGGGTCAGCTTTACATCTGTTTCCTTTCTGTTAGTCTCTTGACCCTCTTCTGGTCTCCATCACAACTTCTGTCATAGGTCCTGGACTAGATCCCCCTTTAATTTCTCTCCTGAGGAACTAACCAAAATCCACAGCTAAGGCAGTACTTCTTATCTGTTGCTTCTTTTGAGAATTCTTCCCATTTCCTAGAGTAGGGTATGCCTGTGCTGAGAAATGACACATTGTGTCTTTGTGAAACATTATGCTAAGCCTATATAACTACTAAATAGCACACTGCATGTGGGCAGAAACAAAGCCATTTTCTGAAGAATGATTCTCATGAATCCTGAGGTTTGTAGATACATATTCAAAACTATTCAGAGACTACCTAAATGTTCCGCACATCAACACTTTCTTTGGAAATGCCACCTAAAAATTGTCAAGTGATGCCAGCAGCTTAAATCCAGACTCTGAAAGTCTGTGTATGTGAACTGCCCTTCATGTGTGGAAGGGAAATGAGGACATGAGTTATTCTTTCACATCCTGTCATTCAAGGGCACCCAGAGACCTCATGGCTTGTACCTTTGAGTGCAAGATTTAACAAAAAAAAAAAAAA
>VZTD01005999.1:4223251-4334308 GCA_013397725.1 Rhagologus leucostigma
AAAAAAGACATAGTGTTGCCTGCTATGCTGCAGACAGCAAAAGTAACCACAAGAGACCCTTCACACAGCACTGAACGTACAGGAAAAGCCCATGTGAGAAAAAGCAATTCTTTGTGAAAATCCCTGGAGTGTTGCTAACTTCTATAATTGGATGTATATTCTGAAGAAGATGCACAGAAACAAAACAGTCATCCTGGTAAGACAAAAGGTTAGTCAAACTCAATATTATGTCTCTGGGGATACTGTAAATGCAAAGGAAAAAGTATAAAACCAGGCAAGCACACAACAATACTTTTCTAAATACTCCCTTATGATTCAGATATTTGTAGCTTTAAAACTGTGCCCTTAAAATATGCAATCCATCCCTCAAGGGTCATGGAACTCAGGTCATGAAAGGAGAATGAAAAGAAAGCTAAGAGTGGATGCACGTACAGCTACAGCAACAGCAGCTGAACTCTTGAATCTATGCACAGGGGAATCTCTGTCTTGAAGCAGAAGGAGAGGCCATGCTCTGATGCTAACCTTGTAGAGACCCTCATGGTTAGGTAGGCCAACAGCAGCTCTTGACTATTTCCTTTAGACCTATGAACTCACTTAAATTCATAAACTTTTTCTTTTATAGATCAACCACTAAAGTGAGGCAGCAAATAGTTTTCTCAAATGTGGTATATTCACCTATAGATTTTTATTTTGAAAAAAATGCATTCATGTCTTAAGTGCAGTTAAGTGTAGACTAAGATTCTGCTGACTTCTTAGAATCCCAACTGCCACTGAAATTGGTGAAAAAACAAGAAAGAAATTATTTCAGAAAACTGTATTACAATAGTTTGCATTTATGATGCATATAAAACAGTAGTCCTAAAAAAATTAGTGAATATATATATATATAATTGGGAAATGGCAAAACAAAATGATGACTTGACAGTCTTTGCTGTCAGTTCTTCTGAGGTTCATAAATTACAAGAATTCAGTTACAGTAACAGAGTTTCCTTTAAGCTAATTATATGGAAAGCCAATGAATACACACAGCTATGAAGTTAAATAAGGACATAGATCAACGCCTTTTATTTTAGCAATGTTGTGCAAGATCCAGAAGGGAAAATACATACAGGTCAATCAGGAAGAAGAAGAAGAAGAAACCAGAGAGTTTATTCAATCAGCTCTTTACAGTTGCTTTAAAAAAATTCTGCAAAAAAATCCCGAGAATGAGTAGCTGACATTTTTCTATGTTGCATTCCTCAAATTTACATTTCATTTATCTTAAATAGACTGTAATATCTGGAGTGTAACATGGCATATCTAGTGGCAGCTGGGTTATCAAAGAATTAGGACTCCAGTTAGTGATATTTATAGACACTGGAACAAGTGCTTTGCAGAAATCTTGCCTACTCTAACTCTGCTTTTATAGCAGTAAATAGTGTTAGCACCATGGGACATTATTACTAATTTATCATCCTAAAGCTGATAGTGCTTCTAAAATCATTTGAGAGGGCACATAGAAATCCACAACCCCTGTAGCACTGTGCCAAGACACTGACTCAAAGGGAGAATGTCCCACACCCTGCTACACTCCTGTAATCCACCAGACACCCTAAAGGCAGGCCTGCGAATCTAACAGGAAGCAAGATCAGTGTAATGTCCTCTTGATGCTCTATTCAAGGTAAAATGTTTGAAATTACTGGAAGCTGAAGAACTATATTAACAGACAGAATTTTCTTGAGCTGATTTCTAAAGAGCCTTACGGTGTGTCCTGTGGGGGCCTGTGAAATGCGCTGAGGAGAGTTCCAGAAAAGGTAATCACTCCACCTGAAAGAGGAAGCAGAGGAGGAATATGCAAGAATTGTGCAAGGTGAACTGGGGCCACTAAAGCCCTTTCTTGGAGGTGTATGTGTATCGATTTAATATTGCAGTTTATTTCCATTGCATAAGCACTGTTTATCTTGCAAGACTACCCTGGGGAGGAGCAAACAACTCTCGCTGCAGACCTGTATTTTAACTAGGTTTCTTACGACTAAGTCCAGAGAAGCAGTCAGACTACTAATGGGACTCATCTAGAAAGCTCTGGTGTCCTTGTCTCAGTACAGACGTGCCACCAGTACACGGAAACACAGAAACAGAAGCCAGAGAATGAAAATCTCATTGTTCTATTTGTTTCTTCCTCATAACCTGTCTTTTACCAGATCCATTATACACCATGTCACACACTGTTACCTCAAAAACTATAAACTCGTAACACTGGGGAGTAGGAACTACATCTTGGTTCTGTGTTTGCACCTAATACAATGGAGTAATTATTACTTTTAACTTTAACTACAACTACTTTTTTAGTTATTAACACTTTAAAACAGTCTATTTGTTTCTCAGGCCACTGCTTCAAGCTGCTCTAACTTCATTTTTGCCAGCCAGTTCTGTTAAAGTCTGTAGTCTGCTTAAGATGCATGTTTGCTCTGAGCCAAATCACCTGATATGGGAAGAATCTGGTCCCTGCCCAGATGCAATGAATTGTCTGTTACTGTCAAGTTATTCAAAATTTTGCAATGGCAGCACCACTGCAAGCAGCTTGTTTTATTAGTTCCCAATTTATATTAATTCCATATGCTGCTGTGTATTAATATCTCCCGTCTCTCTTGCCTTCAGAAATAAAAAAAATATGATTTATCAGCAGCCTCTTTATATTGCCAGTATATAATTGCACATGGGCTAATTGTTAAAGTTCTGAGGGAGCTATACTAAGGGATCAATTCTTTTGTTGCTGCAGTAATGAGCTTTTAATGGCTGGCTGGCTAGACCTTCTGGCCTTCTCAGGGAGGCAAGCTTCGGCCATACCCTTTCTGTCTGCCCATTAATCATTGGTCTCCCGTAACAGTATATCAAGGCAAACAGAACTGCGCTATTGAAAACAGGGAGCAAAAACCAAGACGCATTGCATCTCATTATCTCCACTAATACATACATATAATAACACTGCCGATAATTTCCTTACATCATTTGAAAAGAAGCCCTGGATGGCTCATGGCTATGGTAAAGATACATCAGGCTTGTCATCTTTAGGTCAGTGTTTCACATCCTGGCTCATGTAATAGTGACCCACAGCCATTAACAACTGATGACATGTTTAAAACCTCACACTCTGGGGAAGCCGCCTGACATCACCGACAGCTGTAACTCTCATAGCTGGTCACTGGAGAGCAATAGCATGTTTCTTCTGATTCAACTGCACTCCTAGGCCTGGAACAACTAAATTAAATTTAGTGCTGAAGGAAATATTTCATGAGTGAAGAAAAATGTCAAAAAAAGAGGGGAGGAGTTCAAATGGATCTGTTCAGGTATTGGAGCTTAGTGTCCATTACCTGTGTTACTTCAGCTAGAACAGGAATAGAGTTGTTGTCCCACATTATCTGTCCAGTCCTACATTACCAAACAGTGGCTTGAAAGCTACGCAAACCTCTTTGGGACTTCATTTCGTATTACTAGTAAGATTTGAGATCTTAGGACTAAAATGTTCTACCATAGCTATTGCACCTCCTGCGGAAGGGATGACATACATGACTCCCCTTTAAACAGGCGGAAGTTGTTACAAACATGGTTCCTAAACACAGCATAAAGTCTTGTGTTTGGCACCAAGGACACCACCTATCCAGGCTGATTCCCAGAACTCCAGCTGAGGATCCCTGCTGTAAGCCAATGACTTGTGGAGAAAACAGACTCCAACCTAAAGCACACAACTCAACTACCTTGCCATGTTTGATGAACATATCACCATTTACAAGACCAATAGTCTTTTCTTTTTATTATTATTTCTGGAGATTATAGATCTCGTTTTCAGGAGAGTACCTTTAACTACAGCCAGCAAAGCAGCTGCTCTCACACTCCCCCACCAGCAGGATCAGGAAGAGAACTGGAAGGGTAAAAGCTAGAAAATTCATGGACTGAGATAAAACAATTTAATAGGGACAGCAAAAGACACACACGAGCAAAGTGAAACACGGAATTAATTCATTGCTTCCCGTGGGCAGGTAGGTGTTCAGCCATCTCCAGGAGAGCGAGGCTCCGTCACAGGTAACGATGACTTAGGAAGACAAATGCCATCACTCCAAATGTCCCCCTTCCTCTTTCTTCCCCCCACTTTATATGCTGAGCATGATGTCATATGCTCCAGAATATCTCTTTGGTCAGTTTGAGCCACCTGTCCTGACTGTGTCTCCTTACAGCTTTCCATGCACCTTCAGCCCCCTTGTTGGTGGGACCATACAAAAAGCAGAAAAGGCCTTGGCTCTGTGTAAGCCCTGCTCAGCAATAACAAAAACATCTCTCTGTTATCAACACTGTGTTCAGCATAAATCCAAAACACAGCCCCATACCAGCCACTGTGAAGAAAATTAACTCTACTTCAGCCAAAACTAGCACTTTACCTTTTCTCAGTTCCTGACAGCAGGACAGTGGAAGAGGTATACATACTGCCAAGCAATAGATTTGTGGATCCAGTAAAATGGAAGGTGATCAAGTAAGCTGCTTTCCTCCAGCCTCTGGGTAGGGCAGGAAACACAGCAGGCGGACATGCACTATTGACAAACCAACAACCATGCTGCACAGTTGCACGTTGTGTCCCAAGGAAAGTGCTCTGTATAGTCCAGCCAGGATGTTGCCGGCAGTTGCATGAGCCTGCTCCCTCACTGCTCCATCGACTATGAGGTAAGGATTCTGTGATTCAGCTCATTTTTGGGCAACATATTTTTTACCCAGTTGGAGGAACCATACACTATCTTGCAGGCAACAGCAGCACTGGATTGATGGGAAGTCACACACAGTTCTTTCATGTTCTGTCATAAAAAACACAGGCCCGACTAAGTAACACTAGGCTTACTTCACATAGAGTAAATTATACCATCACGTCCTGTGTCACATATTATTTCTACCAAAGTGCAAAGATTTGGATGACAGTAACTGATGAGTATAGTGTGTTTGAGGACCTGGTGTTGAGGGAAGGAAACAGCACTCTGGCTGTTCAGTGAGGAGAAGTAAAATCTTATTTCCTTGCAGTTACTTCATCATCTAACACAGAACCCACATAACACAGAATCATAGAATGGTTTGGAATGGAAGGGGCCTTACAGATCATCTGGTTTGAACCCTTCTGCCACAGGCAAAGACACCTTTCACTAGACAGCTTGCTTAAAGCCTCAACCAATCTGGCCTTAAACACTTCCAGGGATGGGGCATCCGCAACTTCTCTAGGCAACATGTTCCAGTGCCTCACCACACTCACAGTAAAGAATTTCTTCATAATATCTAGTCTAAACCTACTGTGTTTTAGTTTCAAGCCATTCACCCTTGTCCTATCACTACATGTCCTTGTAAAGCTTCCCTCTCCAGCTTTCTTGTAAGCTCCCTTTAGGTACTGGAAGGCCTTCTCTTCAGCTGACATGTAGCTATCCTTCAAAGAGGGGGACACAAAAAAGATATTTACAGCCTACTTTTTCAGAATAAAATCTCTTCATTGAATGCAAAGACTGTTCTAAATACTGCTGAGTAGGAAAGAATCTGGAAAAACCACAGTGATTACAAAAATCAAATGGTTCCTCATTAGAAAAGCTACATTTAGACAAGCTAAAACTGCAGTTAAATTTCCTGTCTTATGTACCCAAATTGACTTGTTGGTTCTACCTTCGCACATTTGCTCTTGCCTCTGACACACACCCCTTATGTTCCTCCCCACCCCACAAACAGTTACAAAACAGCCAAGTAACTAGCACAGGAGAAGGCAGAGGGCACTTAGGAAAACTTTTTTGAGCATCTCATCCTGTACAGCTCTCACTGCCCATGTAGTCTTACACAGCTATTCTCATCCCGATGCCTGGCACTCTTCCTCAGACAAGGAAGGATGCAAGGAAATCTGCCTGAAGCCACTTAAGAAAGGTAAAGGCAAGGTGTTGTCAGGACAGTGAGGGCACTGCAGTCCGGTCTGCTGGCTTCAGTGTCTCTATTTTGGATGCAAAAGTACAAAAGCAACCCTTTGCATCCTGAGAAGATACAGGAACTTCGTGATCTATCTCTTCATGACACAAAGACAGCAAAAGACAGTTCTGAAATTATACATTTACTTCTAGTTTGTTCATCCAGAGTTTCAATTTCTGTGGAAATTGGAAAAAATATTTTCCTTTAGTTTTGGTGTGTGAAGGAAAGGACATGATAGAGAAAGAAAAGCAGAAAAATGTAGTATTTCATTTTGTTTTAATTCGCTGACCTGAGCAGCAGTAGGCAAACACTTCTGCCAGCATTACTGGTTTGCACACCAGACTCCTGCTTTAGTGGTAGTATGCTCTTTACCTACTGCAGCCATCTGCTGGTTTTCTTACAAATGGCCACAGTTCCTGAGTCAGACTCCGGACTCACTGCTCTTGTAATCAAGAGTCAATCTATCCAGACAATACATGGCTTTTGTGCCCATCCATGGTCTGGGATGTCTGGAGCACATGAGACAGAGTACACAGGTGAGAGCTTCTACACATATGCTGTTTTTCCCAGTGGAAATATGGACAATACTAAGGAAATGGAATCTGAAAAAGCTATCTTTGACTTTTACACAGATTGTATGTTTGGGCTGTTATGCTTTCCCTTGCACTTCTGGAAGAAGACACACTCATGATCACCTCAACACTGAACCAACTGTTCCCTTGGGTTTTTAGAAAGACACAGAAATACAAGGACTACACTGAGGGGGACAGAGGGTTGAATTCCCAGTAATTCTTCTTATTATCCAGTCACAAAAGATAAAACCAAGAATATTTATTTTAACAAAAACACAAGACTGGCACTGTGGTAGACAAGATTAGCAAACAATTTTTTTCCCTCTAATTTTTCCCCTTATCATTCAAATTAGAAGAACTGGCAAAATGCAATTTTTTTCCTTTTCTACTTTGAAAGATAAGTAGTAAGAAAAATGTTTTTGCAAGGACAAATCAATTGGATATTTTAAGATAAATACTGACATAAACATCTGAAAGATTACTTCATTAAAAAATTCTTCTGTTCTTATTTACATGCTTTCTTAATCTGCATGGAGTTTATCTGTTGATTTCCCATCTTCTGTCACAGGACAAGCATAGAATCCACCACGCTCCACCATCCTGAGTAGCTGGACACACTGACAGTAAGCCACTGCTAATGAACCAGATTTTAGAAACGAACACAAACTGAATCAGAATTACCCATGACCCAATTCTGTAACATATTCTACCCTTGTCGTTTGCTCCAGTGCAAAAAGCACAGAAAATGGAAACTACACCAGATGGGAACTGATGTACAATGTTTTGCATTATTATTTCCAGCAACAGCATAACATAGAATTGTACTCCTACTTTCTAATCTGTTGGCATTTTCTGACCTGTTTGTCTGAAGCTAAGCAACTCAAAGAAACGCAGCATCCAATCAAAGCCTTGTCATCTAGAGGGCAATCTGTCTTTGGCTGTCAGCCATACAAATGCATGGCTGAAACATCTATTTAGTGAGTCAGCCACGGCCCATTAAGGAGCCAGAACATAAGCCCCTGCCAGCCCTGAGCTATGGAGAGCAGAGCCAGTCTAAAGGCAGTGAAATACATTGTTAGTGGAAGATGAGGGCCAAATAAACAAGTCCTGTTCCATCAGACTTTGCTTCTTAAGCCTGTTACTTATTGTGTAGTAAATTAGAAGTCATCAGGATTAACAAGCTTTCTGAGTCAGACCATGGAGCAGCTGGACACCAAGTGTAAAATCCAGCGGTTTAGAAAGCAACATCTAAGCCCTTATCTGATCTAGTAAATTAAAGACTCATACTTGTTTTCATAGCACTCACTACCCATTGCTTTAGGACAACCATGCCCCCCACCCCAATTTCAAATAGGTAGAGGTGTATCTTAAAACAATTAGCAATTAATAGAGTTGGCATGCACTGAAGCAGCGGAAAAATAAGTGTTATCAATCATCTTTCAATATCCACTGCAATAGTAAATAGAATTCTCATGTCTATATTATGATGCAGTGCAGAAACTGAACTAGTACTGTTATTAATTGAATTAAAACCCAATCTACAGGATTTCAAACCTCCTTTGAAATTCAGTTTATTAAACACATCTCCCATTAAGCCAGTTTCATTACTTAAACAACATCATGCAATAAAAATACCTAAAGATTAAACTTGCCATCTAAGTGATTTATTTGTAAATCACGAGGAAAATGGTCTCACATATCACTTCAAAGCACAGATTAAAATACTGTTGCACGACTTGGCATGATTTGCGCTCTCTACTTGAGAGGAATTTAGTCCTCATATATATGGGATACATTTCAAACTAGGAATAAGCATCATTATATGAAGATGCTCTGTGTTAGCATTGATTCTTCTGTCACATATAGGCACAACTCTGGTGAAGCCATACCCACTGAAGAGGAGAACCTGGCACAGGTAGTACAGACTTTTCATCATCCAGAGCTCATGTAACAGGGGAGTTACAGGTTGGAAAGAAGATGTACTGACAGTATTGGGCTCATAGGCCTGGAGACGATGCATATGGAAGAATTTTTTTCTCTTTTCTAATAGAAGAACCAGAGAAATCAAAGGAAAATAGTGGGCTGCATCGTGCAGAAGAAACAGCAGTTTTCTTCTCACATAGTTAAGCTATTGAAGTCACTGTCTCAGAACATGGCAGCTACTATATACTTACAAGGACTCAGAAGGCAATTAATTGGACTAAGTCCTAAAACAAAAATCTATCATGACTTAATACAAAGATACTACTTCCAGATGATGAAGTCCTTGAGCCAAGTATTGTTGAATGCTGGAAGAGTGCACTGGGGAGTTTTCACTGCATCTAGGTTAACCCAGTTCTTATAGTCACCCCAGGCACCCAGATCTGGCTAGTACAGGCATTTTACATTCTTATTCAAGTACTAAAGGGATAGACACCACGTAAATACTCCGGTGACTTTAAAAAGAAATATGCCGAGGCATTTTTACTCACTAACTTTATGGGAGACGAAACTGTGTTTACTTCAACCTTCAAATTCCACTGCCAAATTAATTTTATTCTATGTCTCAGGCACACTTCCATCTCATCTGCAAAGACATCCACCGTCACTTACAGATTATCATATTTATTTGTGTATAACCTGTCGGTGTTTATCATACCACTGAATCCAAGAAAAGTAATTACAAAGTTCACAGGCAAAGAAGTGTAATTACAGAGTTCTATGTAGAGAAGTGGGTCAGTTTTCAGTTCTCCAATTTACTTTCAGGCTTTCTGCAGAATCAGATCAGATTAAACTGATTTCCACTTTGCTCACTTGCAAATATCTAATTAATTAGTAATAGAAATACAACTGCCTTAAGAAAATCTGGTACTAAAATATATGGATATATGACAAAGTAAATTCTGTGGCTAGAGAACACAAGGCCATTATGATAAATTCATTTACTTTTTAAGAAATCTTGTGACAGGTTCCACTTTTTTTTAGATGGGTAACTGTATCACAGAGTGCTTAAAGAACAAAATTCCACCTACTTCTCTATGAGGTCTTCCCTTTCCATTTTAAAACTTGCAGACCTGTTTTGCCCTCTTTAATAGAAGAGCCTTTTGCTGTAACCCTTCAGGGCAGTATGTATCAGTCTAAGGTCTGCTTCCAGTCATGGACTCTTTTAAAGGTAGATAGAGCTTAGCAGGTCAGCAGAGTAGGCTGGTGAGGAGTAGAAGCACTGCTATCCATGTCAAAGAGCAACTTAAAACCATTCTTTGCATAATCTAGCAGAAATATTCCGTATTGGAGAAAAGTGTGCAGGACAGGGACTACCAGTGCCACTATGAGGTTTGGTCCTGCCTTAGTTCATTGATAAGGCCCAGAATCATACACAGAGAGACTAGAACTGCACATGCAGCTTATCTTGCTTTTCTCACAAATACTTAATTTATGACAAAAATATAGGGTAGAGGAAGAGAAATGTAGTATCTGTGAACAGTATCAAGGGAGTCTCCAGAGAAAATACAAACTATGTCTGGGTATTTCTGAACATGAAACATATTTTCTCTTCACACTTCATTCAGTAGAAAAAAATCCATTTTATCTGAATGACTGGATTTTATATGTGGACTCTAGAAGAGCTCCTTAGCAAGGAAAGTCACTAATCTATTTTCAAACCAGTCATAACAATTAGGTCTTAATGAGTGCTTGTCATAAGAAAAGACAGAAATAACCTGGTTTAAGCTAAGGTGATTCTGTACCTACTCCAGCATGAGGCCCCTGTGCAACACCAGCAAACACGTCAACTGCCTGAGGAAAGAATTGCTGGTGACCTGCAGCAAGGGCACAGATAAATGGCAGATTTCAGAGCTCAGCTAGAGATGGTATCACCTCCCATCTTTGCTTTGCCAGGGCACTTCATCAAAGGCCTGCAATGAGAAAGTACTCACTTTCTCATTGCAGAGACCATAAGTGTGCTAATGCACTTATAGTCTAGAAAGGGAACTCTCATTTTTCAGCCAAGATCTGACAGCACTTGACAGACCCAAAGGGTTTGCCCATTGCACTACGCTGCAAGGCACTCACTGAGAAGGATTTTCAGGAACAAAAGAAGACTGTAGCCACATGTGACCATACCCTACATGGACTAATTCTGGGAGAGGCCTAGCTCTGTGTGGCACTTCTGGCACTGCCCATGGTGACAGACAGATGGACAGAGGGTATTTGACCTTAACAGATAATGCAGATAAATAGAGAAAGGAAACTAACTGAAACAATGAGTCAAGCTAAAGTGAAGCCTTCTTTCCACACATCCAAGAATGTTCCCCCTGGCCCAATATTCATGGCTGGATCCAAGACATTTAGTGGTGCTCCGATACATGCACAGGGCAGCCTGATAACAGTGCTGCTTGAAAAAGAACTACTTAATGCTTTGATTAAAAACTTTTAACCATTGCTCTTCTAATTTCCTCATTTCAGTGATGTTTATTTTATTCTACTCTTCCTTCCTTCTCTTGTCAGGCAGATATATGTACGAGAGTTCTAATTACTCAAGGATATTACTTTATAAAAACTTTTCTAATGCCTTACTCCTGCTTACAAACCCTGGGGCACATCAGCTTCTCATGTGTCAACAGCTTCCTGTGAATTCTCATAATTTTGTCTGTAAACTTTGGTTCATACTAGAAAATTACCTCATCACTTTGTATGAGAACTTTGATAAACACTTGAAAATTAACAACTGACTCATATAGCTTAATGTATCAAAAGAAGGGCACTCAGAACTAGCTGAAGAGATCCATTCATTTGTTTATGGATTTGTTTATGTGTTTTTCAAGAAAAGGCCACACAACTTTATCACATGAAAAACTTTCTAGTTAAGACTTTAAATGGATCTTTTTTTGTCAGTTCAGCTGCCTTAGCCTCAGCTGCCATTAGGTCTCTTAGCTTTAGGGCAGGCTTTTTTAAAAAAAAAACTAGCCACTCTGCTAGTTGCTCTGTCAAAAACATCATCAGCATGGTGTTATGGATCACAGAAGTTGACCTGGCTTGAATTATGTCCTTTGGTTGCATTTTTCCCACCATCTCCTCTTTTTTTATTACTTAAATCATTATTCCTAAGAGATATTTTGCTATAATTGTCCTAAATGGTTCTACTAAAACTTTGCAGCTTACATCAGAGCAAGAAAAGCTGCCAACAGAGACAAGAAGGTGCTTTTGTAGGCAACAGCTTTGCCTGTGAAAGTTTCTCTGAAGTCATACAAAAGGGACTCAACCAAAATGATTAAAGAATCTAAAATATTGGAAAACATTCTATTTCTCAGAAGCAGATAACTTATACTTTACAGAGTAATTGTAGATGATATGGCATAAATATCAGTGTGATCTGCTTGGTAGAATGTGCCAGGACTGAACAAGCATTCATGACCTCAGAAAGATGCCAGAACACAGGTAAAAATCTTTACGTGATAACAGCCACATCAGAACCATACTGTTTGTGTTTTCAGTCAGGTTGTAGTTTCCCTTGTGTCAAAGCCTGAAGAAGGAATTACTATCTGGAGTGTATAGCACCAGAAAACCATAGGAAAGCTGTTGCTGCAGACAGATGATCAGGCAAAGGCTTTCATAAGCTTTCAGTAATTCAGGAACTACGTGAAGTGCCCTTGTCTCCAGAACCTGTGTATTGTTTCACCTCTAAGACTATATGAAATCCAGGCCAAAATCAGACCAAACAACAGCTTTCAGCTTATCTTTGAGTAAAGGATGACAAACAGGAACTCTGGTTCAATGTT
Organism: Rhagologus leucostigma; assembly: GCA_013397725.1. NCBI lineage: Eukaryota > Metazoa > Chordata > Aves > Passeriformes > Rhagologus > Rhagologus leucostigma. Next base: position 4,235,535 of record VZTD01005999.1, read on the forward strand.
CTTTTTCTAGGGTATAGTTTTTTAACCACTATATCCGTAATCTTCACACTTTCCACACTAACACATTTTTTTGCTGTGATAACCATGTACAGCAAAAGAATATATGACTATTTTTCCTTCTTTATGAGAGGCTACAGCCTCACCAGTAACCAGTACAAAGTAACTGTCACCATGACAAGAACTACCGGCACAAAACCTGAAATGAAAATTTTACCTGTATATATGTGTTTAATAACTATTGACAGCAGCAGATTAAGAAAACAGGAACAGTGCTCTTTAACTTCAAAAAATGCTTACCACAGTTTCATTACGTCAGACAGTAACTGAAAGTCAGCTGAGCTTTAGGGAAGGCTCAAATGGGAACTTTTAAAGATATAATATACCCTTCTGACTTTTAAACAGATAAACACCAAATACAGAGCAAAGGGAGCTAATTTAATAAAATAAGGGTTTGGCAGTGAGTGTTTATTTGTCTTGGAGAACTTTTTTCTTTTTTTAAAGAGCACCATTCACATTGCTCATTTTCAGTCTTGGTTCATCCCTGATGGATCAGTTTCTACTTAATACCCTTATTAAAAAATACTAGACTATTTCACAGCAGTAGTCCCAATCACTGTAGCAATACAATGCTGTGTATTATGTTATTCGTCTTAAAAATGCTCCATAAATATTGAAGACTAGACCACAGCACTGAAATCTACCTTGGATAAAGGTAGCCTGTAGTTATTTCAGCCAAAGAACTTAATTGTCTCTACCCAAACACTGCAGTTACCCGTTTGCATCCTTCTTCTTGGTAAGGGTTCAATGCAAATAGAAGTATGGCTTTACCTGAGTTTTGATTCCTTATTTGTCATCTATATGAGAGCTGAGGCCTCTTTAGAAATCGCAGCATGACAGTGAATACCACACCAATGAAAACTGGACTTTTACTTTCTAAGGTGTCGAAAAATCTTCAACTTGAAGCCCATATACTAAAATGGTTTTCCTGAATTTAAACTGCATCACACTGGATTATGGTAAAAGCTTTGGAAGTATCACCATGCAAGCACATGTCAACACATAGCCCTTAAAAAGTTTTTTCAAATCATTTTCTAAGATGGTGGATCCATTTATGAAGTTTCAGAAGAGGAAACACAGAGAAAGGATGAGAAATTAATATTTTCTAGTCTGAATGTTGTTTCTAACACTACTCTTTCATGCCAACAGTGCTATTAAGAGATTATTTCTCATGAAGACTATTTCCTGTAATATTCAATCTGCTTCAGCTTGGTTATCAGCAGCTGCTTGCCCAGGACTTTGGTGAGGGACAAGAGGGTTAGCAGGCACTTTCTGCCTGCACTAGGTTACAAGCACACACTTTCAAGTGGAGACAAAAATTCTGATATTGCTCTAATATTACATTTGGTCTACATAAATACATTCTGTATCAAAGATGAGGATACGTTTATAATTAATCTATCATCACAAGATATATAATCTTGTGTCATTTAGATATCTACTGCATCTTCAAAAAAATAATAGAAGAAAGATACAACTTTACTAATATACTGTTTATTTTAGTGTGGAAGCACCTACAATTACATAGATGTTAAATAACCATAGCTGATTAACTTTGTTTAGTTGTACACTACAGTTGAGCACAATTTTAGGATCCATTTGAAGTTAATTATATGTTCTTTTAATAATGAACATTTTTGTATTTCATAAAACAGCTACTAGGAAAATGCTTTTATGACTATTAAGGCCATGTTGATGTCCAAGAGATACCAGGTAGGTATCTCTATGAAATGCATACAACTTTTTTCTCTCTCGGTTTCAAACACTGGAATAGGTTCTCATAATCACAAAATGTCAAGCAGTGTTTTTCTGTTCAGACACACGTAACACTACTATTGTGTCTTCTCTTCTGATGACTGAGCACTGAGAATGTCTTCACAACATTATTTTACTTTATGGACAACCACAGCTTCAAGGTCTGGTGCATTCTACTCTTCACAAGCCTTGTGCTAGATTAAGCAATACAAGTGGTAAACAATTAGGTGCAAAACAAATAGAAACATTCTCTACACACTCCCAGTAAATCCATGCCTCCAATGATTATTGCCAAATATAAAGAATAAAGCAGCAAGATAGCTCAGCTACCTGCTACTCATTAGTAACTTTAAGAAAACTATTTGTGTGGAAGTTGTCAAGAGGGTTTTATTGATGGCTAGGCAAAAACAAACACATATTGACTTCAAGAAAAACAAATAATAAAAACATTGCATCTACCATAATGTATCATCAGCATGACCTCTCAGAAAAGTTAGCCAGACATCTAAAATTACTTCCCTTTATTGTAAAAGCTGTGCTGCAAAATAATACTTCAAATTCATCTCCTTTCTCACCTATCAGTTTTGCTTGTATTCAGAATTTTTGATTCCTCCTCTTCCCACTCTATCCTGGTGAATTCAGTAGCTTCTTTTGTGAACCCTTGTGAGCATCCTTTTTCTACATGACTATGCCATTTTATTGTTTTAGTTGTGACATAAAAGCAAGAAGGATCCTTTCTTAAACAGATTTGAAAACCTCAGCCCTCAGGTGAGTCTCTTGATTCATTCAGGCTTGGAAAATAAGGCATTTAGTTTGGCTGCTCTGGGAAAGGCAGAATCAGAGGACTGTACTTACAAGAGCTGTACTAAAAATAACTGGACAGCATTAAATAGTTTGGTGGGTTTTTTTTCTGTTTGCGATCTGCAGCTCAAAACTGTAAATGTGCAGGAACATGTTTAAATTATGGGAACTCCTGAAGGGATCCAGCAGAGAGTGCATCCCAGTGCTTGGGATGAGGTTGCAGCCATCAAGCTGGGAGACACTGGTATCAACACTGTGTGAAAGAAAGTTCAGTAACTGAGAAGTTAAGGTGAAATCAAAGTTGAAAGGCAATGCAATAGCATTGTCAAGTGTCAGAAAAATAAATATGGCCACGAAGGCGGTTTTGCAGGAAGTACAGGATTGCTGTCAGGAGTCTGGGTCCAAAAGAGAAGGGATGGAGTAAGAGCAGGGAATACAATACCCAAATGACTGCTTAAACAAAGGAGCAAGGGCCAGAACTGGGAATCAGAGATGACTTTCCAGGTCATATGGAAACAATGAGCAGCCCAAAGCAACTGATGGGCTCATTCTTACACCCATTTAGATGTAGCAGATCACACAGCAGTTTTACGGACTAGTTCTCAAGTGGTTAGGATTGTTGGGCTGTTTGCTGTCCAAGCTGAAGCCCAAACAGTGACGGAAGGGTTCAGTTGTCCAGCTGAAATCTAACAGACTAATAAGAACCTTTAAATAAATCTTAACAACTTTCAGAACTGCACAGCAAACACTAGTTCTTGTGACTTCATTTTTACTCAGTCATAACTGAAAACTTCCTCCACCTCCCAACGGAGATTTCAGAGTCATGATACAGATCTGAATGTTGCAAAATGAATTGCTGTGGGAAATGAAATTCAGTTAACCATAATCAGTGCTTGGGACACCTCTATAAGTATTATATGTTTCTCATTTGACAGCCCCAAACAAATGGAACTAACAATCTACTAACAAATAAGATGTACTTATAGCTTTAAAATCTTGTTGTATGGCATTTTTTGATTCAGTAATTCTGGGTAGGGGGGGCGGGGGGGGCAAAGTCAGATTAGAATTTACATAACAGCAGTTTCCTGACTTTGATTATAATGGAAAAAAGGAGATTTTAGGATGCTGCAACTGCCCTATGCATTTTACACAGAGTGTGAAGTGCTGGGAAGAACAGTGTAGGAGGAGATGCAGATCTGTTCCCTGGATTTCAGTTCACTGCTTGTTCTGCCTAGAAATCTCTGAGAAGTAGTACTGTCTGCTCGTAAGCTGCCTGCCCTCCATGGCCTCACTCTGTGAAGCATGAACTTGTCTATCAAGACTGCTATCACAACTGCCTCAAATGGAATTATTCCATTTAGAGTCTCTCATCCTCCCAGAAACAAATGCTGCAAGCATGATCTGCACATAGGTGTAGTTACACCTACGCAGATACTAATCATAGATTAAACTAGACAGATGAATCATCAGAAGTCAGTACCCTCTATAAACACAGATATTTAATGCATAGATAGATGACTGGTAATTGTCTGCTGATAATCTCTGTCAGTTTGATGCAATAGTATAAAGCTTTATTTTAGGCTCTAGCCACAAGTACAGGATAACCTCAGACTTACTTAGCAACTTTTAGTGCAGAAAAAGGCAGGAATTCATAATATAACTGCTAGTTCATTACTACAGCACAGGACAGAAAGTAATCTCTGTATCATAGACTGACAAAGGATAAACTCTGAAATGGAGTAAGGAGATCACAACACCCTCTGAAGGCACACCTGAGTTTGAGTAAAATAATTCTTTTCAGCAATGTTTTAAAATTGCATCTCCACTCTAGCTTCAATCACATGCATCTTGGTGTAACAGGAATACAGTTCAGAGCAACTCAAGCAACAAAGTGCTAAAGGATATTTTACATAGGACTCACATCATGAGGAGACTTGCTAGGAACTCTGATGGAAGGACTCAAGAAAGACATGAGCAACTTTAATAAGATCAGGGTAAATGAAAGAAAAATTAAAAAAAAAGAAAGAAGAAGAAAAGAAAGGCCAATGAAATAGAAATCTTTTCTGACTACAAAGACTGAAGAGATGAAAGGCAAAAGGAACTTCATGTGTTTTCTACCTTCTTGTTTTTGGACTCAGATGCACTGGCACATCTCTGCAAATGTCAGCAAGTCAGAAAGCAAATCAAAAGAAACAGCTCTGATCTAGGGAGTGTGCTTTTGAAAGGAATGCTTCTGCTAAGAGTGTAATGTGGCACATCAGGCCACTGGATAATGAGGGGCAGCAGATGAGAAGGAGGATGAATTATGTCAGCTCCTAAATGAGAAGGCTGATGGCAGAGATCGGTCCATTTTGCTGGAGCTTTCATTAGGAATCATTTGTGTAAAAGCACATTGGGCCTCACCTTTGGAGCACTCTTTTCTGTACAGAATGGGTGCTGTTGGACATGAAACATTTCCAAAAACTTTGCCAAACACTGAGCTAAAGACCATTCCTGTCTACATTTTCCTAGACCTTCACAGAATATTATGAAGTAAAAGGAAATTATCTAAGTGCCATGACTTATGAACTGCATCTAAAAATGTTGATTTATCTTTTAAGATTGTTAACTGAATCAATAATTACTTCTGATATCCAGAGATTTTTGTTATGCACTTTTAACAAGCAAGTGATATTCATATACAAATATAATGACAAATGTGATTTTTCTAGTGACATTAAAAGAAAAAGAAAAGAAATTAGTACATAATTTAACAGAAGTTTAAATAAGCTTTTGAGGTTTTGTTGAAAAGCTTTAGACAGCAAGTTTCCAATGGAAGTTCAGGAGAAATGTGGATAAGTGCAATTATTCTAATGAATAAATAAAGGCCTCAACAGAGCAAGTTCAAAATATCATAATAAGGAATAGCCACGGTCTCTTTCGTTTACCTTTTAGCAACACATTCCCTTGATTCACCATTACTGTGAAATAAAATAGGATGAATGTGTAATCAAGAACAACTTAGCTTGTGATAAATACAGAATTCATACTGATGCCATGATGATTTTTTGCTTTTTCATATACCCCTCTCATATATCCTTCCATATACCCTTTTACACAGCTTTGCATGTATCCTTAGTGCTTTTAGCCCACATACTTGTAATTCCCCAAGTCTGATAACTAGCTTAGACCCAAAGTTCCGTTAAGCCAGGAAACTAAACATCTTGAAAACCTCGAAGTTGGGTCAGAAAGCCCCAGACACCAAGGTCCTCTCCAGAACACATTCTGTAAACCAAGATAGGCCCATCCAGGGGGAACATTCCTCAGGACAGGGGCTTCTCTTGAGCCTTTCATTGGGGAATCTTTGATAGATATGCTGATGTGCAAGGTCTATAACTGTATACGCGAATTATCGTGTGTGTGCATCTTGGGGTGCGCATCCTGGTGTGCATCTTTCGGGTGCGCACTTTCGGTGTGCATTCGGGGGTGCTTTCTGCCTGGATGTGGTGCACCAGAGGATCCTTAAATAAATACCGAGGTAAAACCCTTTTTCCCTCTAACTGTGTTTGGCTTTTAATTCTAAGCCCAGGGAAAGGCATCAATACTGTAATGCTATTGTATTGTTTTTCTTACTGAATTTTGTGGTTTATTTCCACAAATATTCATGTACTCATGTGAACATTCAGACTATTCAAAGTGCTGAAGGAATTGAAAAGCATGATCTCATTTAATTTATAAATAATCAGTTAAACTTAAATAGCTAAATAACAAATACAGAACTATATTAAATCTTTTTGATTACAAATGCATTTGGTGAACTAATTTAGAAACTGGACATTGCCATGTCTTTCATTAAAACAAGTAAGTTCTCTGCTGGCTAATCATGACTTACAAGCAATATGACAAACAGGACAAGAGAGAGGACAGGTCATGTCAGGTAATGATCAAGCACCAGCATTACATTTTGACCTGTGCTTGGCCTAGTTCTACAATTTGATTGTCTCAAAAAAATTAGGTTCTTTTTCTGGTGAATTTTTGTATTATTCTGCTACCCAGTTTCACTCAGACCTACAAATGGAAATGTTGGGGGGAAAAGAATACTTGAAAACAAAATGAATGATGCTATTTCAAAGCCAACCAGGAATGAAAGAAAATCAAAGGAAGTCTGTTCTAATGAGATTTCTCCTCCAAAGATTTTTGGATGCACTTGGATACACATTTGAACCCTTCAGGGTTTATCTATTGGGAAAGGAATTGCTGGGCAATTCTCTTACATTCACAGGTCTAAGTTATGACCTGGAACGTCTTGTTGTGCTGGAAGTGATAAAGCAATGAAACTGATAGCTTTAGAGAATTAAAAGGTTGGAACTGAACCAGGAGAAACACAAGATAATTAATTGGAGCCCATTAACTTTTTCAGCGTGCTTGGTATCATACCTCAAGTGCAAAGCATTTCCATAAAAGCAAAAGATAAATATTTCACGTTATAAATGAAGGTGCAATCTGTTTTTATCTGGACACATCCACATCAGTGCTGGTTTTCATCTGAGGATGCATAATTGAGATGGCAACAGAAGGACCGAGAGTCCTTAATTTGAGTTGTCCAGGGCAGAGTGAATTGATGGAAATACAGAATTTTGCAAAAAGAAAAAGGCTTTGCTGGCTGACAGCTTTTAAGCACAGCTGCTTTCTGGGAACTAGGGAATTGCACATTTTGCTGTAGCTTTGGTATGTTGCCACTTTAGTCCTTTAAATCTCTGTCCAAGGCAGTAAAGATTTGTGAATGAAATAGTCGAGGAATAAAGTTCCAGAACACATTTTTCCTCTCTCACAAGAGGAATAAGCTACAACATAAGGGCAACCTGTTCACTAGAGTCCCTGATAATACCAAAGAGCCATGAGTTCCAAAGATGGCTCAAAAGTCTGTCCTCCTTCTGACCCAAAAACTCCAGATGAAAAGAACTGTGGGATACTTAAAATTATTATGGATAGTCATTTTGGGGACTAATGCATGTTGAGATGGAGAGAAAGTTTGAAGAAATTTGGGCGTACAACTTTGGTTTTACAGGATTAGCAATACTCAAGCACGAATTTGTTCAATGAATAAGGACTGCTAGCAGTGAGGGAAATTTCTCCATCACCTTTATTCTTTTCTCTTCTGAGTAACAGTAGGAGATAGCCCACAGCAGTAGAGAAACACACAGCAACATACCTGGAACATGGGGCTGATTTGCAGTTCCCATGAAGACAAGTATGGTTACTAAGTCATTGAGAGAGAAGTGTCCTTTCTCTAAAATTTTCTTTAAAATTTTGTCAGCCCTCTTATTTTTTAAAGAAGTCATGTGGTTCAAATCATTGCAATTCTGGTTCTTACAATTCCAGATCCGGATGAAGTGGTTTTAAAAATTAATTCTATCACTGCCTTCTCATTGAGAAGAAACAATTAAGGGCAGAATCTGCTTCATCGCTTGCAAAGCTCAAGGCTTTCTGCAAAAAAATTCAAGCTTATGTTAAACAAAGAAATGAAAGAGCCGGTCTGGTTTCTCTCTTCTGTGTATTTGCAACATTCTTCCTATGTACACATACTCCCTTTGCTTGCTAAAACAACACTTTCCATTATTATCAACCTTGCCTTCCTCAGCAGCATCCTGTGTTTTCTGAGCCAAAGGCACTGTGCTTTGAAAGCAATCCTGCATTTCTGGAGTAGACAGGGATTGGTAGCATTTGCATAGATTTGTTTGGACAAAGAATGTCATATGTTACTTCAAAGACAGCAGGGTTGGTTTTTTTCTTCCAATGTTTTCCCCATATGTTACTTGCCAGAAATTTTGAAGGTCTAGAGCATAAGCCAAGAGCAGCTTTTACTTGTTTCTCAGCAGTGATTTCACATTTTCATCAATTAGAAGAAAAAAATGCAAAATTAAAATAATCCAGACATACTATTTGGGTTTTGCATTTATTCCTGTGACTGTGGACAGGATTCAGAACAAGACTTACTCACAGAAATAAGCAATGAAGGAATCAGAAAAACATATCTTCTCCCAAAACTTTTAAACATTATGGATGAGAGATTGTCTGAATTCTGTACTGATTTAACAGACCATGCCGAGCAGAAAGGCTTTGCAGAGGATCAGCTGAAGGTCTAGGTCTTTAATTAGCTCAATGGATTTTTGCACAGAGATGAGAAAGGGCCAGAAGGATGCCAGATGGGAGCAGTAGCCAGGTGGCTGATGCAATTAGTCTGACAGTACGAAACTCAACACCAAGTCAGGCATAAACAGCTGTTGTATTTATCACATAGAACAAAGGCAACAAACAACTGGAAGGAAGAACCGCAAGTCCTGATGTAGGACATGAAACTGGATGATTGTAAACACTAAGGAAAACATAAAAGCATGGTAAGCATGACTGGACATTGCACTGAACAGGATGGGCTATTTAGAAATTATGGAGATGATACTAAAGAAACAGAAAGTGACATGGAAAAGAATTCCAGTTTATGTCAAATCAGACACAGAAACCTGCAAATCAGGAATCATAAATGTGGTGGCTTTACTTACTAGAGGTGGGAAGTGATATTGGCAACTACAAGGCATGATCTCAATCAGGAAAAGTATGAAGGAATGAATATCATATATCAAACACCATGACAGATTAACATGATCTTATTTGCTAGGTAGGTGATTTTCTAGGGAAATTAGGTAAAATCTTATCCACCAGACTTAAGGAAATCAATCAACATGGTCTCAGATGAAAAATTATTATTTAAGGTGCAGAAGATATAGAAGAACTGTAAGATGGATAAATAGCTGTCTACTATGAGGGGAAGATTGCTGGTGATTACAGTTCTACAGCAGTCTAATATAGCAGTAATATTTGAATTAATAGGACATAAAGAGGAGCTGACAAAGTTATTTTCTAGTGCCAGAAATGGAAGAATTGTCAACATAAATGAAAGTTTGAGGCTTTTTAATAGGAAGACCATGCTGCTGCTAAGCTCCATAAGTGTTGAAAAAACAGTGTTTCATAGCACTGTGCTTCTAGGCTCCGTACCAGAATTACAATTTCTGCTATTAGTGGAGAATCATATTTTTTAAACAAACAAAAAGAAAGCACAACAGTTGTGAAGTGTTATCACCGTAAATATCAAGAAATGTGACTCTGAGCATGATAAACTCAATTCATGGCATGTACATGGTAAAGTATTTCCAGTGAAAATGACTGGTATTGTACATTTACATCCTAAAAGGCTATACCAGAAAAATTTGATTCTATTCAATCTTGTTTGAGAAAAAAATTGCTTAAATTTGATCAAAGCGTGTTCCTGAAGGGAAAGGAGCAGTTGTTTTAGGAAATGGCAACTGTTTGTCCAAGCAAAGTGTGGACAAACTGATGGAGGGTATGACTGCTCTTGTAGAAATAAAGAATAAGGAATTATTTAAGCTAAATAAAAAGGAAAACTAACAAAGACGTTTACAAACCAGAAACAAATACAGGTATTCTAATCTCTAAAGCAGAGAGGTTCTGAAACAATCAGAAATTGGTAGGTGTACCAGAAAAATTGTCTAGGTTTATGATGGAGCTAATCTATGAAAAATATTTTGTGATAGGACTTCAAAGATCAAGTACCTGATCTCTGTCCTTGCTTGGGTGTGCCACACTGCTCCCTCACTGCTCCAGTGTACCCCTCCACAGTTTGCCAACTGACAACAGCTAGGTAGGTGCTCTCTCACATTGAGCCTGGGCCTGATGCAGTAGCTGCTCACCTCAGTTCTGTGATCAGGATCCTGTCATCATGCAAACAACCTTTTGTCAGTGCTCCTTTAAATATTATACATATATATATAATATACATAAAGAGTTGATAACTAGCTGTTGTATAGAACTCAGTTTATAAAGAAAAAGACAGTTGCACATAAGGATTTAGTATTTCTTACTAAGAGGTATTCTTGAACATAAGTAGGGAAAGGACTACACTGGAACCAGTGCTGTGCTCTTCCTTAGAGCCACCAGAACCCAATGTGAGAGAGATGTCTCCATCAATAACCACAGAAACATGAAATTTGAATATTTGGCAGAACACAAATCCATCCAATCTCAAAGAACAGCCTCTGACTACAAACTTAAAGAGTAATTCTGCAGCTGAGGGTCAATGGCATGCAGCTGAGCAATCTGGGTCCCTCCCACTAAAAGACTTAACACTATGCACTGCTCAGGGCACAGTGAAATTGAAACTGATGATTGCTAACTCCACGGATTCAGTAACAGCACACTTGAAATTTTTATTATCTGCTTCCTGGTACATTAACTGGGCTAACTTACACCTCAAAATGCCATAGCAGTCAGAGAAGTTCTTCTCATGACCATTATAAACAGTTGCATTGAATTCTTGCTCATTATTCCTTGTGAAAGAAAACCACTACACCTGGATTATTGCAAATCTGTCTCCATTAAAGCAATTCTGTGTGAGTCACTGTCTGTGGCAGAGGATATGCTGTACCTCTCCAAGCAGCTCTACAAAAATCTCCATGGAAATAAGACTCCTCAGTACTGGGAGAATGTGACCTGCAGGGAGCTCTGTCCCACATATCCTTCTTGCCGTGTGAGCATGGGATAAGTAACCTCAAACAGTAGTGTGGAAGCTCTCTTCTCAGTAAGCATATTCACCTTAGCAGTGAGGCCTGCAGGGAGCCAGTGTATTCGGGAGATGATGTATTGTTATCTGCTGTGAATAAATGGAGACTGCAAATCTCAATAAAAAAACAAATTCATTAGATGCAGAAAGCATGAAAGTGCAGTCAGTATCACAAGTGCCTCCAAGAGTTTCCTAAGGCAGGCTTAGTTTCTCAAGGCAGGCTTAGTTTCTCACAGTAGCTGCCTTCTATAGAACCAATATGACAGTCTTGTGTGTATGCTGCTCTTCCACTGCACTGTGTTCTGACTCAGAGAGGTGACATGATGCCAACATTAATTTTCTAGAAGCCGTGTTTCAGGCTTTGATCCCTTACATCCTAACCAGAAAAACTGCAAGCTTCACCTCGTCATTTCCTCCCTATTCAGTGTGGTTATATTATTTACAATAACAGATCAAATTTAGAGGATACATATACTTAGTTATACTGAGTCTCATGCAGAAGTGATCAAAGAGCACTATCTGTCAACATTTTCTCTGATAAGGATGTTGCATAGGAAAGAATCCCTGCTGTTTTAAAATCAAAAGTTCCACAAAGTAGAAAAAAATTTTTTTTAATAACCATAATATAAACACACACCCTGTCTTCACTTTCTTTATTCAATGAGGTATGAGAAACCCTATAATGAATTCAAAAATGTCATTTTCTTGCTAGAAACCTAAATCCTGAGAGGCACAATCATGACAGAGAGCCCAAAAGAGGAGGCATTCCCCTCAAAAGAATCAAATTTCTTTAAAATCACCAGTGTTCTGATAAGGCTGGCTGGTAATGCAGTTGCGAGAGAAGTTGCCCTGTACCTTGCACTTCTACTATCCTTTTGCTGTATTATGCATATACTGGTATCTGAAACTTTTCTTACAGTTTCAATTTCTAGAAACCTCAAATCCCTAGGGCCTTCTAGAGGATAAAAAATAGAGTGCATTTTTTTACATGATGAATTTTTCTGAGTACTCCTGCTGGTAAGAATATTCATTTGCTGTAGTAAATCAAGATTCATGTTTTGTGGTTGGCATATCAGCCCAAAATTTCAAGATCTAGGCACCTCTTTCATTATAATTTTTTAGAAGTGTATCTCTTTTCATCCACAGACATAACCCCGTTTCTCCATTTCCTGCATCCTATCATAGTCAAACTGCACAGACAGGCTGTAAAATGCCCCTGACTGCTTCACAGTGCTGTTAAAAAGGGTATTAACCCTCCGTCTATTGTCATCTCTCAGGAGAAGTTTTTTTGATACAAGTAAGCCCCCTGTTTCTGTTAGAAAGGAGGAAGAACCATATTCAGAGAGGGTTTCAGGCCACCATGGTGCACAAATATCCATGTTTCCTTCTATTGCATTCAATTTATGATTCTTAATTAAACCTGTCTGATGAGTCCATGTAACTTAGGCTTCAAGGGCTACTTAAAGGAGGTTATTTGTCAACCTACTTGGGAATCATCCAATTTAGAGGTACCTATTTAGTTCAAATATAAATCATATCCCTATTGGGTCATCTCTGAACTCTTTACAATATGGCATCAGCACTGATGCACAAAAACAGTAGCATAGCTGATAGTTGTAATAGATCCTGTGTATTAGGAGTGGATGCAAATTCAACAGCTCTACCATTCAGTATTTACATGTGGAATAACAGATGAGATCTCTAAGGACTCTTAGAGGGATTTGATCAGAGGAGAGGTTGCAAGACAGGAGAATTCTCCATTTGTCAGTGGTGATCTCACAGAAACTAGCTAATTAGCTAGTCAGATGACACAACATTCAGCTAACAAGAAGACCACAAGGTAAGTAGCTACAATAATTAGATTAGATTCCTTCTGTCAGAATAACACTCACAACTTCCTTGTATTGAGGATGCTTAGAACTGTGTGTAGGTGGCAGAATGTTCTCTGTCCAGAAATTTGCAAAATCAAGGTCCTGAAGTCCCTAAAAATTCTTTAAAAAGTTTGGGGTTTTTTCACTGCCCTTTCACCTTCTAAGTAACTTCATCTAGCACCATATGCAGCTGTAACTTAAGACTTGAAAGAACACCCGTGTTTTCATATTCTACACCTACTACATACAGCAAAAACACTGCTTAATAATGTCATTGAACTCTGTAAAATTCTTACTTAGTCGAACAGTTAGTTTGATTAGACAGAAGGTTAATACAAATACCCTTTACTGGAAAATAAGCTATGCTGACTTATTTGGTGGTTCCCAATTCCACAATTCCCATAACACACCATTTCTTCCCGATCAACATCCTTTCCAACATAATTGGAGGGTGAAGAAATATGTGAAAATTATATTAATTGAAAAGCATTTTCAAAGGCAGTCAGTGCTAATGAGACCAACCAGAAAAGTATAGCCAGCTATAAAACAGCATGATGCTTAACCCTTTGCTAGGGATGGTAATTAGCAGGAAGGTTAGGCTTAGTATTAATGTGGTAATATTTTTATTTCACTGAGATTAAGTTTAACAAGGCAATGGGTCTAGGCTAGGAAGGAACAGTTGCTAAATCCCATCCACAGCAACATGAAGAGGCAGATGCAAAACACTTTCCTTAGAAAATATAAAAGAAACAACTGTTATATATGGAAACCTATGTTATGGGATACCTCTGGGTATTTTAAGGGTATATGAATGATTAAAGAGGCCAAATCCTGGATCTTGTAATCTGAAGTCACTTTATAGAAGCACAGAATTACAGAATGGGAAAGGTTGGAAGAGATCACAGTGGGTCACTGGTCCAACCTCCCTGCTCAAACTGGGTCATCCTAAAACACACGGCACAGGTTTACATCCTGATTTTGAAGAGATTCTCCAGTGAGGGAGACTCCACAACCTCTCTGGTCAATCTGTTCCACTGCTTGGTCGCCTGTGCAGTAAAGAAATTCTTCCTTATGTTCAGGTGGAATTTCCTGTACATCAGTTTCTGGCTGTTGCCTCTTGTCCTATTGGGTGGCACCACTGAGAAGAGCCTGGATCCTTCCTCTTGATATCCTCCCCTCTAAGTCACCTCTTTTCAAGGCTTAACAGATCCGGGTCCCTTGGCCTTTCCTTGCAAGAGAGATGCTCCAGTCCCTTGATCATCTTCGTTGCCCTCCACTGGACCTGTTCCAGGAGCTCCAAGTCTCTCTTGGACTGAGGAGCCCAGAACTGGACACAGCACTCCAGATGTGGCCTCACCAGGGCTGAGTAGAGGGGCAGGATCACCTCCCTTGACCTGCTGGCAGTGCTCTTCCTAATGCACCCCAGGATACCACTGGCCTTCCTGGCCACAAGGAAGGGCTCGCTGCTGGCTCATGGACAGACTGTTGTCCACGAGGAACCCCAGATCCTTCTCTACAGACCTGCTTACAAGCAGGTCAGCCCCCAGCCTGTACTGGTGCATAGGGTTAATCTTCTCCACGTGCAGGACCCTGCATTTGCCTTTGTTGAATTTCAGATGGAACAGGCTGCCCAGGGAGGTCGTGGAGTCTTCCTGTCTGGAGACATTCAAAACCCACCTAGATGAGTTCCTGTGTAACCTCCTCTAGGTGACCCTGCCTTGGCAGGGGAGTTATACTAGGTGATCTCCAGAGGTTCCTTCCAGTCCTAATGATCCCGTGATTCTCTGCCCATCTCTCCAACCTGTCAAGGTCCTTCTGAAGGGCTGCACAGAACTGTGGGGTATGGGCCACTCCTCCCAGCTTTGTGACATCAGCGAACTTGATGAGGAGGCATCTGCCCCTTTGTCCAAGTCATTGATGAATAAGTTAAACAATACTGGCCCCAGTATTGGACACTCTTCAAACTCCCATCCTAAAATCTGTTTTCTTTCAGGAGTACATAAATGCGCAATGTGGAGGTAATATGTGGGGAGTCATTCTTTTTCATCTAATGCAACCAGCAGTCCAAAACTTTCCCATAGCCTTTAAACAATTCACATCCTCCTTGCACAGAGGACATCACACACTTCTGCCCTTGGTCTCATAGTGACTGTTCAGCATCCTCATCTCTGCAGTTATTTTAAATTCATAAGAATGCTACTTTTCAAACTATCTGCATAATGTCTTGTCTCTTCAACAGAGTAAAAAAAAAATCCTCAGTAGACAAGGGAAACATTCTTAAAATGAATCCTACAGATCATCTCCTTCTCTATTCATTTTGCTTCCTTCCCAAACTAGGTGGGGATGGATTTGAATTCTCTTTCTGGAGTGCTGAGGAGGAGGTTACATACACCTTGCCCACCACTTCTGCCAAAGCAACTGTGTGATTTTAGCTGTCTTTAAGTCTTAATTTCGACACATTGTGCCATGCTCAGAGTCTCTGTTCTTACTGCGTGATGAAGTGTCATGCTTAACTTTTTCCACTAAGCATATCTGTAGCTGGGTGGTGGGATTAGGCAATAAAAAGCACAAACTTCGTTCTTCACTTCCCTTCTCCTGTAAAGATTTCTATTCTTCTGCATATGGGTGATTGCAGAGCAGATGTCTCTGGAATGAGGCTCTCCCCAAGTATGCAAGTGTCCACCAGTGAAAGCAGTGTTTAAAGTATGGGTTTGCGCTAGGAATCCTTATTGCCACACCTTGTCTATTTCCTCAGCATTCAGCAGAGTATTGACTCCTCTTTGCTCGGTACCTATGTTCTCTATGCCATGAAGCATACACCAGGCACTCACAGACACTGTCCTCCTTGCCATCCACTTTGGAATTAAGAGGATAAATAACAGGGAAAATGATGAAGAGAGAGTTTGTTTAGACATATCAACAATATATTCTGGGGTACCAAGTAGCTTTTGGCTAAATTGCTCTTTGCCTGTCTCCTTTAGTACCTTGAGTCTCTACATTGAGCACCTTCATCTTCATACCTTGGCAGTTATCAAGAATCTGAGTCATTTTCAAATACTAAATATTATTATTAAATAGCAAGTCCCATCTATACTGAGATAACAGTTCTCATTATAGTTCTTAAGAAGACCTGAGTATTTGTAGACTTCATCTAGAGCTGTTGGATAGAAAAAGTTGATCAGTCCAACCACCATCAGCCCAACCACAACAGATTTTTCTCCAACATTTTCAGGTGGTTAAAACACTCCAGAAAGCCTTGTGAGCAACAGACAATTTTGAATAAAGAATTATGCCATATGTATGGGCCTACTGAAGTAGTGCCAGATACTTCTCACAGTCAGGTGTCTGAAAATCCCCTCCATTTTTTCAATCCAGAAAACTGTAAATGTCATGACACAAAGGGATTACAGAAACCTAAAAAGGTTGAGCAATTGGTTATCTCTGCCAGTTCTCATACAAGACTCTATTAATGCAGGTTAATGTGGTAATAAACCATTTGTTAACAGCAGTAATTGACCAATTGGGAGAAAATATGCTGTATTTAATGAATAATGTCAGGAAGACAGAGTGCACAGAAACCTGCTGGCATTGATATTCATATTTTTGCTGTCTGTGGTAGTGAATATGGGTAAATGGCTGCCTGTAATGGAAAATTGCTGTCAGAGCCCATTACCTCGTGAAACAGCAGAACTGCACTCTGTGATATACGACATAAAAACAGGAGTTCAAAGTAAACTCAGAAGTTTTCCTTATAGAAACCTGTTGCTCCCCAATGGCTAAAATTTCATATATGAACTCCCCTGCCAAGGAGAGTCACTGGTCTAACAGAAGAACTAGCTTTTCCAAACAGTCCAGCAATTCCTCTGAATTAAGAAAGACTAGAAACAAGGCCTTTGGGGCTCTGTGCTCTCTTGAGTCTCTGCAAGAGCTAAAATATAATGTGGAGAGGAAGGAGGAAGAGACAAGTATTTCTGTTAAAAACTGCCCAATAATTCTCCTATCTCCAAAAGATAAAATTTCCTGTCAAGCTTGCCCCCAAAACCTAACAAAATGGGCTTCAAAAGATTTTCATTACTTTTATTTTCCCTCCCCTTCTCACATTTTTCCTGCAATTGAATGCAACATTCTAAATAGCATTCAGACTTCCTTTCATTGCTTTCTTATCACTTTTCTCTACTCTTATCTGACAATACAGCTTTTTGGAGGCAGAAGTCTTGAAATGCCATTGAGAAAGAAAAAAGTATAAACAAAATACAAACCCTCCAGTGGTTTGCTTCCACTAACAAAAAGCAAGGACAATAGAAAGAAAGATAAAAAAATGTTATGTTACTAATTCAGCATCTCTAGTTTTAAAAACTAAATTGAAGTTATAAGTTTGAGGAAAGTTTTGCAAATAGACTTTAAAAACTCACATCAACTTTTGATATTACAAAGACAGTAGTGGCTCTAGAAACAGTCAAACCAAGGTAGGGCTTTGAAAGCATGTCAGTAGGTAGCACTCAAACAGTAGCCAATCTAGCTAAGGACTCTCAGCTTGCCAATTTTGCAATATTTATATAAGAACAAATTAATCTTTTCAGATATTCCTAATCAAATAAGATTATTGCAACTCCCATCATTACAGTAGGAATTAAATTCTTTATGTCAAAGAATGAACTGTCATCATTCCATACTTTTACTGAAATTTGATAATAAAAATTAGCTTCAGCTTCCATTTACCTCCTTTTTTCAACAATTCTGGAAACCAAATTAGTGTCTCATGGGATTTATTGGGTTCCAAGAAAGAATTTAGGATTTCTTTTAGAGTATGCTTATCAACAAACGTGCAATGGCATACAGTGGAAATATGGCTCCAAATTAAGACACTTTAATTCAAATAAAAAAAAACTAATCAGCCTGATTACACCCTAAATTAAACAAACCAATGTTCCCCAGTTTAACTGTAAAAAGTACTAGTGTTAAACTACTTAATTCTGGAGGCATTGCTAATAGATCTTACTATTTCCTAAGGAATAATGAATGGCTTGTAATTTAATTTTTATTAAGGTATTACCAAGTCCAATGCTAATTAAGTCAAGGCATCTATACCAATTCCTCTAAATCAATAACTGAAAATATAAATAATATATTAAAACAAGTATATAAATACCATTATGTTGCCAAGAAAAAAAAGACAAGCCAAGAACACAGAGCAAGAACTAAGGAACTGAGAACTAGAGGGAATTTCTGTATGCCTGTCCGTCTCATGTAGATTTGTTCAGTATTTTATAATGCTGATATATTTTGCATGTATTTCACACCAACAAATGTCCTCTTCATGTAAGTGTTAAGGGTTGACAGCAAAGGTGCCTTCTTTGACCAAAGGGCTTGTGAAAGAACCTTTTCCCTGGGGATGAGATGAAATAAAAGATACAGAGACATGAGAGAGGCGAGAGGATCACCAGACAGAAGAGTTGCCTCCAGGGGCTCCTCTCCTCATGCTGATAGACCTTGTTCCTGCTGCACCAGGAGTCAGAGACAAAACTCCAACTGATTGCACTGGGAAAGTGACAGACTCAGACAGAACAGGATCTTAGGTGTGTGAATGTCACCTTTTAGGTGTGGACATGGCAAACTTTAATGGATGGATCACATCAAAAACAAATATGGAGGGAAAGACTTGTGAATCTTCCTCTGTTTTCTCTGCAAGATATTAATATGTCTTGTTACCTATATTAGAATAATCTCTAGGGATCTCAATCAAGCTGGAGATCCACTCTATTAATTATTTATACAGAGAGAATCCTGGAATACCTTACAATTTAAGAATACAAGGTTGGAAAAAGCGAGAAAAAATTGATTTGTGTCACATTTTGGAGATAAGTTAATGCCAGAACATTCCCAGCAGTAGCTCTGGTATTTGCTCATCCACCTCCCAGCAGACAAATTGGGCATGCTAATTGTATAAATGGAATGTGAAGGGCAAAAAGTTTGAAGAAATCATCCAAGCTCACATGAGAAGCTGCAGAGACAGCAGTAAGTAAATCTCACTATAATAACACTAGTTCTTTAGGTGTTTCAGAAATACCTCCCTCTCAGGAACAGTTTGGCTTCCATGTTTATTAGGGTGTGCCAGTGAGACCAAAATACTGAATCTGAGTATCTGATCAGATATACTAAGATTAGGAATCCCAGTGAGAGATGCTGTGTATTCAAGTAACAGGAGATGCTAAAACATTCTGTCCTGAAATGAGGCAACAAATATAGCAAAATAACAAACAAAAAAACCACACACTAAGACTATTTGTAGGAAAATTTTCCTCTAACTACTGGCCATTCTTGGTATGTAAAAAGCTGAAAACAATGGTGTCAGTGTATGAACATGTGAATATGAAAGCCAATTGCAGCAAAGGAAAGAGGAGAGTCCCTGCTCACTGTTCAACATGTCACTGCTCTGTAAATACAAAGTGTGCCACATTCACTATTAATGTTAGAGTAGAAGTGGAGTGCCCTTCTTCAGAAATATGTGGTGGGTTAAGCCTGCTTTTTACCTTTTAGATATATATTTTCTTGGCTTTGGATTTTTGAAGTTCCAAGAGCTTGAGCAATCTTGTATGTTTGAACTGTATTTTGCTATGGTCTGACTGCCAGTGCCTTTCTTGGCATTAATTCTGCCTCTTTATTCTATGTACATTTGTTCATTCAGTTGGCTTGTTATCTTACAAGTTGGGGCTTTTTTATTTAGTATTGTTAGGTGTTATTATTTCTACAAGTCCCACTTAGCAAAATTTTCACCCTCATATTAAAATGCACAGAGCAATAGCCACCAATTAATACAGGCTCTAGAAGTGACCATGCAGACAGACACCATGAAATAAGTATAATGAAGGGAATGTATCCTTCCAGTGCTAAACTTTCTATCACATTTTGTCTTCTAAAAGAAGAAAAATGTTTCTGGCCCTTTCCAAACTCATCCTCTGGTAAATTACAGGATGAACACACATATACAGCATATTCACACACATGCACAAGCTCACTGAAAAATAATCAGCTTTAAAAAAAAAATCACCTTTGTGTCCAAACATGAGGTACTCCCTCAGGAAATAAGAACCAACTCAAGATGCCAGTAAAATCAAAAAGCAGGTATCAGAGCAACAGCAGTTCACAAAAAGCGGTCCCATGACACAGCTTTCCAGACTGCACAACTTCACAGACACATAAGACACCTCCTTCAGCAGATGCAGAGTAAGGATCCAAAGTCACCAAAAAAAACCCCACTCCAAATGTGCTGGTTAGAGCTGCTCTGTAGATGTTTACATCTACTTTTGTCCTGGCTTGTCCCATCACATCCTGGGTGTTGCATCTGAAATAAATCTGTCTGTGGTGTAGTGGGGAGCCGAAAGCACTACACAGGAGGAGAGAGTGCACTTTCCCAAGGGACGCCAAGCAGAAAATATTCACCTATAGCTGCTGGCATGCAGCATCACAGTGCTCTTCCTTTCCCATGACCCTGTACAGGTTGCAGATGGAGCCAGGCAGTAGAGAACAGAACCAACCATTTGTTATACAGTGTTGAAAATAAGGAAGAAGAGAGGCCATTGGAACTATGCAGCAAATGTAAAGCTCACACTGAGTGTATGAGACTGGCTAAGCTAGACCTAAGAAGTGTGGGAAAAGGCCAGCTGAAAGGTATTCTAACCCCTAAAGACACAGGAAAGGTGTAAGGGAATGTATTGCAGACAACTCATCCCAAAAGCATTGCTGTGGGAGCAAAAAGAACTCATTAAAAACATTTTAAAACATTTTAAAGGGTATTTAGGAAGAAATTTGAACATTTTTAATAGTCCTTGTAAAAAGGGAATAAAAATCAAGTGGTCAGCCTTCTTTTAAATTATGAGGAAGGAACTGTAACCATGGGTGGTATTGTTCAAGTTTTTCTGACACTGCAGAACAGGTATGGGAAGCACATCAGGGTTACAGCTTTTGGTCCCCTCTGGATTTAGAGCTTATGTTGACTGCTATGAAGTGTGTGGGCTTGAGGCAGGTTTGCTCCCTAGACTTTTGTAAACTAAATGTCTCTTACAGAGTTGTGTGAGAACTGGATGAATTCACTGATGCTGGTGATACATTCCTATTGTATGAATGTTTCTTCCTGCAGGGTTGATGAACAAATTCAACATTTACAATGATTGCACTGAGGATAATTGCATAAAAGGTAGAACAAGATTTATCATGTCTGGCCATCACATTAAACATGCTTCTGCTATTTTACCTACATACCACAAGCGTAACTTCTTTTGTATTTCTAGTTATTCTGAGTTTCATAATAAAGGTCTGGGTTAATACATGTGGGAAACAGAGGAGTAGAAACTTCCACAGGCGCTAATGAGTTTGATTTACAGCCTTGGAAAGAGCTTGGGTTGATGTAATGATAAAGGTATACAGACCTTAAGCAGAAGCTTTATTAATCCTATGTTTCTATAGTTATAAGTAAGAATATGTATTGGGTGATATGGAGAGGGGTTTTTAAGTATAGTAATGTGATTTTATAGTTCAAGTTAAGAATTTAGATGTTATAATAGAAGTATACGTGTGTACGTGAGCTAGAATGTTATTGGTTGAAAATAGACACAATGCAGTAAAGAATACCAAAGGTGATAGGTTATAAAGTCAAAACAAAGCTTTGTGTTAATTGCTTATTGGACCAAAAAGTTATAAATTGCCATGTAACTTTGAAACTTGTGACTGTCTTCAGTTATGGAGACTTGTTACTAAATCTGCGGCCTCTGAGACTGATGCCTTGTTGGATTTTTCAAGTAATAAATCGTGGATAACCGGGATGGTCCCATCTCTTTGATAAGGCTCCGACAAATACAAAGCAGGCATGTAATACATCCTGAGGTTTCTTTGGGTGGGTTTTGAGGTGTTTCTTTAATGTCAGAATGCTCTATTTATCATACTCCAGCTTCTCATAAATAATTTTATGCACTGCACTGTAAACTCTAAAGGGAAATTCAGCTATTATAAAGAAACTACAAAAAAACTCATGTTCAGAAAACCAACCCATCCATACACACATCTTTCCTCACAAAAATCTCCCAGTCATTTACTAATCTGTTTTAATTACAAACTTCTATTCAGGAAACAAATGGTTTGTACATTACACAATATAAAGAAAAATAGCTACACACAGAAATCTCTTTTCCCCCTAGACTGACAGTTTTTCAAATGCTTGCCAGCAGGTTAAAAAATACTTCTTATAAAATCAATTACAAGTAGTGCCACAAATAGTCATTTCAGTCCAGTCTCCTATACCATAAACATTTTTTGCCAGGACAATCCTGCTTAAATAAATGTTTGTGTGTACTCCTTTTATTTTGCACTCTCACTCCTGCAAATTTCAGTTGCAATAGTCTCAATGTATTCAGCTCTTACAAAAAAACAAATAAAAAGAGATGCATTTCCATGGAGGACCTATCTGCTGATTATGCTTCTTGCTTCTCTTCAGTAATTCTTACTGTCACCATCCTTTGAGATGGCACTCAGACAATTGAGAGGCACTTCTATTTAACTGGAGCAGGAAACATGCACAGAAACAAACTCCAGGTCTTCACATGGGCAAGCACTGGGGCTGCCCCAACCCATGTTTGCCCCAGCTCTGCTTTGCGGCAGCTCACAGCCCCTGCCCACTACGAGGTACAGATGCACACCCAGGCACTGCCTGCCAAACTCAGGGTCAGGTCCTTCTACTTTTTCCTTTTCACAAAGTAAATTCGAGTTCCAAAGAGATAGCCACATAATACAAGAAAGCAAACCACTGTAAAGCAATCTAAGGATGGTGATCCATTAACATGACCATTCCTTTCTATCTAGCATGCCCTTCATGATTTCCCTGCTACAGAACAGCCCAAGTTCTACTTACAAGCTACGTTTAACCTTCATGTACTACTTCTGTGAGCCAAGCTTATACTATTATGTCAGCTTGCTAAACAAAGGAAGAGCAATTTTGTAGCTGGAGAAACTGCAGCACTGAAAAGCAATGCAATCCATCACAAAGCAAGATCCTGTTGGAAAGACTGGATTCTTCTTGCTTTTTCACTCTCCCCTCCTGCACTGCTACACGTAACACAGAACAAGAAAACTACCATGAGTATAAGAACAGGAAAAATTTAATCTTACTTCAGCCATGTCTAAACATGGGAAATGGTAAAGTTGTATATTAGGCAGAGTGGAAACATGCATCTGAGAAAATTTACTTCATGTATCAGGCATCACAAATCAAAATATACAGAATTTTTCTATTCAAACTCACTGATTTATTGTTATAAGGCTATACATAATTAATATAATTAATTCACCTTTTAGTTGTGCTGACAAGTCCACAAGGACTAAACTTGGATTCCGAAGTGGAAGAAAACAATTTTTTTTTTGAGTTATATTTTTCTGCCTGTTGTGGGTTTTGGACACCTCCTACTTTCCATAATTCTTGAGACAGATTCACAGGTTCAAAAGACAACTTTCGATGAATGTATAAGTGAAGGAGAGCCTGTGATAATCCACCTCACTGCATCCCTTTCCACACAGGATAGATATTAAAATTATTTAGCTCTTTGCCACACTGTTAGGTCCTGGGGGCTCTCCTTTGAAAAACTTATTCAGTAAGTACTCCTACTCCTAAAGTTGCTCCTTTAACCTTCTGCTTACAAAATTAAAAATGTACATGAACAGCAAGGATCTAAAAGCATTTTCTTCATTACTGGTTAAACATTCATGCTTCATATGACTCTAGCATTCATTACATTGTTTATGTGCAAATGCTTTGTAATGTAGAGACAGGTAAGTCTGTCTTATCAGCTGACACTGTATCAAGCTGACACTATCAAGAGTACTTGCAGTATTTAACAATATTATCCTGCTGAAAGCCTTTGGGGGGGGGTCTTAGTCATGGAGGGGAGGAGCAAACTGAATTATATGGAGAGATCCACAAATGCGCAGTAAACCCTTCCTTCACAGCATGGTACAGCTGCATCTGCCAAACCTCGCACCAAGTCAAATCAGAGCCATACGTACCTCAGAGGGCTACAGACTAAATTATCAGAGTGACTCTGGACAGCATTACAGTCCATGGAAAGGATAACTTAGTGCAGACTGCAACTTCTGACAGGCATCACTACCACTAGCACCATAATTTTCCCCCAGAGATAGAGGAGATACTGTTTTTAAAACCAACAGAATACGGCTGAATTTGCCAAGCCACACACTATAGAGTTTTAGCAGTAAGCGCAGATTTTTAGACATGACATATGAAAGAGGTGTTTATGATCACTCATTAAAAAAAAAAATGCAGCACCTCAGGAATACATGTGAATATATTCTCCAGTTCACCCACAACCACCAGTTCCCATTCTATTGAAGAATAAAGACCTTCTAAGACCGTTAGTAAACAACTAATTTCTTTGATCTGTTATTTTGATTCTGGAACAAAGAGTTTCTGAGCAGCATAACAAATTAGTTCACCCATAAGACAGGATGTCAGACATACTGTTGTCTCGAATGTTTTTCATCTCCCAGCTCTCTGTAAGATATGCAGTACCATCTACTTTTTTTCTGAGCAATCACATATGGACTCTGATATCTCTGCACAGTACAGAATAGGCAGTGAGAAACTGCAAGTTCCAAGGAATTAATGCAATTAGCTTCACATTCTACATTTATTTTATTTTTAATCTTAGCTAAGTCTATCATATGTTCTTAAATTGAAACCAATACATTTTATTTAGTTTTAATCTTTATTTGAACTCTGTCCAAACCTCTTCTATCTTCTCCAAATGCTTCTATGTTAGTAGGTATGATACCTCATCCATACATCAGAACTAACAGCTAGTGCACTATATATTGAACCCATAAAGCATGCAGCTGACAAGTACTGACATTAAGTATCAGCAGAACTGCAGGAGACAGGAGCGCCTGGACACCAGTGGCAATGATTTCTAATAGCAGAAACCTTCTTAGGCTTCATCGTGCCTCATTACTTTAATACTTCGTGTGAAGTATTATATCCATTATAGATAGAGGATGACATCTTTCATTAACAGCTCTAAGACAAAAAGCACTTAACTTCTCATTACTCTGAAGAGAGTCATATTCCAGCAATAAACTTAAGAGCCACTTACAAAGCATTCAGCACCTCGTGCTTTCTTGTAGACACTTGCATTGAATTTAGTCCTCACTTCTGCTTACAGCAAGGATGATGCATTAGACACTTTCACTACTGTAAACTGTCATGGCAGAAGAAACTTTAACTTACTGGGGGATGAGAACATTTTGCCTCCTCTCCTTACTACCCATTGCTTTGTCCCAGTCTTATTCCTTGAGCTGACTTAGGGAATCTGTAAAGTCTTTCATTGAAGACCTTGGGGTTTTTTGCATGAAAGATGGCCTTCTATTCCAGATAGAAGAATTTCAAGACAATACGTGAATACTTCTTAAGGAAATGAAAAATCAAACTTCTGGAGAGTTATGCTTACTTTATGCCAAGCTACATGCTAAAGCAGATGATCAAACAAAAATTCATGTTTTCTTGTGTCATAGGGTAGCTATTTTAAAACTGGAGATAGTTTGGAAAAAGGTAAGCCCTGAAAGAAAAATGTAAAAAAAAAAAAAAAAAAAAAGAACAAACTTATTTTACTGCACTTATTGGCAAGAAGAAAAGAATTGGCAGATAAGAAGCATGAAAATTCCTTTTCTCCCCTACAGAACATTATGCTTTAAAATACATGTACACCAGTTGTTTCTAATCTTGTTCTATTTTCTGATGACATCATGAAGATTTGATTCCTGTCCCCTTTACTTGCATTGTAAAGCATTTTACTTTGTGATTCCAATCAAATTCAGAGAAACTATTTTAAAAGTGATTGCTAGCCTGATTATGGGTGACAAAACTCAGTCTGTATCTTGCCAAGGTCATCAGAGAGGAAAAAAAAGTGATTTGGTAAATCTGCCTTTTTTTTTTTCCTTTTTTTTGTAACCTCTGAGAACCAGAGAATCAAAAAGGGAAAGAAAACACAATATCTAGTTCTCAGTACAAGCTAGAACAATCTAGCGGACAGACCTGCATCCTGACTGCAGCTGTCCTCAGGCAGTTGCACACACCCAGAATCTTCAAAGTATCTCTTCCCCTCTCCCACTGCATTACCTGGCTGTGGGTTGAGTAAAGGATTTGGACCACACCTTCCACACATAGAGACACACGCAGACTCTCACTGAGACTGTCGCAGTTGTGACTCTAACCTGTTGAACTCAGTGCAGTACAGCCATTCTTTTTACAAACGTTGTGTTCATTGCACCAAATGCTACCCTTCTACCCTTGTATCACCATCCAAACTACCTAAATACCTGAGGCAACTTCAGGCCATTTCCACAGGCTCTTCAGCTTTTGCTCACATAATATGAAAAAGCTTCAATAAAAGAGAAAACTGAAATTTACAGTCCTAATAAAAGTTTATTTCCTTATCAGTAGCAATAGCTACTATATTTTCAGCTGTCCAGTAAGTTACAGACTTCCTTCCTCATTAACTCAAGAAATAGACCAACTCCTTTGAGCTCATAGTAAATCATAAACTATAGAGCTTCTCATCACTGCTAAGCTATGTAACCTGAATTCTCTCTTCAGTCAAAGAAGCTTCCTCATTACCTGTGTCTGACATTTTTTCACCTCAGTTCTTACCTTCTTTTTTCCTTTCCCATCAATTTCAGCCAGCATTCTGTTTTCTAAACTATTTCCTACTTTTCTAGACATCATATTCACTGTGCAGGCATGCTCTGATGACAGAGGCTGAAAACATGATGTATACTGGTATCATCAAAATACGTTGCATTTTTTGGAGTTTCCTTTTCTAGCCAAACATGACCTGAAATGGGAAATGAGGAATTCTAATATTTCAGTCCTCTAGACAGACAAAAAAGCCTTGAAAGATTGTAAAGAAGTGCAGGGCAGGGGAAGGGAAAATAGGAGCACTGCCTTGGGGTTGAGGGAAGAACAACTCAATTTGATTTACTCTACTGGATGTACTGTTCTTCCAGAAACTGTTCATGAATGACTGAAAAATGTCAGAAGGAATATAATAACACAAGTTACAAACAGCAAAGCTTGATTAATTGATAAAGAAAATTTTTCTTATTATTGTATCTATTTAAATTTCTGCATAAACATTAAAGAAAATGGAGGTAGCAATAAGGTGTCAGGTAAAATAAGAATTGGCTTACAAGCAATAGGAAAGAGCTCTAGAGCACAATATTCAGTTCCCCTCACCATCCCGTTGAAGGGATATGAAAGCTCCCCAACTATTTTACCCCATTGCTATCTGTCTACTTTTATCACTCTGCCAAAGTCAAAGAATCACTCCATTTTTTTTAGAAATTACAGCTATTGATTTCTCTCTTTTTCCTGTCGTTGTAGGAGAAATATGACTTATGAAGGGTTTCTCTGGTTGGTTTGGGCTTTGTTGTTTTTGAAAGAAAACTTCTCATTCTTCCCTCCCATTTGTTCCTCTCTGTAATTCAAAGAGACCAGAACTAAAACCAAGAAAAAAGAGACACTGACAGCCCTGGTCTTTCTAAGGTCAACCACCACAATAAAGAACACCCTTGGTGGTTTCCTTACTCTGCTTGAAAAAGGGCATCGACAAAGCTCACATGTTCTTTGCAGAGACAGTGTACATAACTGAATCCCCCCAGCCACATCAGAAAAAAATTATTTGTACAGCAGGAATCACATCATCAGCCTAAGGAAATACGGATCATTTGGGAATTAAATAAACCTAAACCTCTGGATCACTACAAACAAATAAGATCACCCTGTAGTTCCAATCTCACCACCCAAATACAGCTCCTACATACTCTTTAACTACTAATAAGAACTCCTGGTCCCATGGAAGAAGCTGTTCAACCTGCTCAGGGCTCATCTAAGGGACATAGCATTTAAAAATATTGATTCACTCTCTCTGCTTAGTGGAAACGTCCACAGACAAAGAAAGGCTGGTTGCAGCACATAATCAGAATTCATTTTGTTAGGATTTCTCATTTCTACTTTCCTAGTTTGATTAACATATCCTGATTTCAAACTATTTTTAACAAGTCATTTTTATTCAATCAAAGGGCAAATGCTTTTTCAAGAATGTCACTCATCTAAATTATCCATCATCTTATAGTTTCCTGACAAGCCTCAAGAGACTCTACCATAGAAATAAAACCTACAGCTGAATTAACTTAGACTGCTTTATAGGGGCCTGCTATTACAGCAGTGCACCAAATCTTGAAGATCGTTGAAGGCTGTGGTCCTTAGCACTGACTTTAGTTTTTGCAATCATTATCCACAGTACATGAGAATACTGGGACCAGAACTTAAATTTTGTTGAATCTACATAAAGCTGAAAGGATTCTAATACAATCAGTGAAATTATTTTGCATTAACAAGGGTAGAATTAAAATAAGAACAATCTTAGCAAGGGTAAGAAAGCCCTTTTGATTTTAAAAATGGGATCATTGGGTGAATTTGAAAACATATAAACAGACAGTCATGTGTTTTGTGTTTTTATTGAATTGTTCTGAGCATGAAATAGCAAGAACATCTAATTTCTCAAATTCAGGCTCTCCTGAGAGTGCAAAACCACCACTACCAGTCGAGATTTCCTGCTTGGCTGATGGTTACCAATCTTGACACTTGCTGGTACTCTATGTTGTGAATAATTCAGGGATGCTGAGTTGTTCAGTGACAAACTATGGAGGGTAAAATGAGCTCTGACATTGCTGCTTACCTGTTTGTGCTTCACAGCAGAATTAATAAGCAGGATCTCTCTGTTAAGCCTCAGGATTACTGAGAAGATACCTGAATCAAAATGCCCTCAATAAACACTCCAGGTGTTTGCTCCGCTCCAGCTGAAAGGAAGATAGCGAAGCTGGTCTTTGCCCAATATTGCTCAGGAACTTAAAGTAATTGTCTGATTGCTGTAAATAAAGCATTTGACTGAATCTAGAACAATGCTGTTTGCTTCTAAGACACAGAATTAGAAAGAAAATAAATTTCTTCTCTGGAAAAGAAGGAACTGAAGGTCACAGCCACTTTCTGCTAGATCCAGCTATGCCACTGTAGAAGGGAATGGTTACCATGTTCTGCTCCACCTTTTACAGAGAGTCGAAAACATCTACAGAGATGCCAGCTGAGCCCTTCAACACTTCTTAATTTGTTCAGACAAAACCACTTATGTCATCTTGGGCCTGGTTTGAGTTGACCTGCATGGATTTAGTTGACCTGCATGATCCTGGGTTAGAGAGCACTTTCAGCACCTGCTCAAAAGGAAGTTGATAGAGTACTTGATAGAGTGAGGTTAAGCTCCAAAATGGATCATGTCTTCTTACGCGAAGAGCATTTGAAGAGAAGGAATCTTGATTTACATCTGATGTGGCTGTGGGGAATCAGTTGTGTGCACCAGTGCTGCATCCTCTACACATCCTACACTGGGCTCTTTTTCCAGTAAGGTTAAGAAGGCCCTAGACTGTGATCTTTACAGCGTTACTTGACCTTAGAAACATCAACAGAAATACTAGAGCAATGGAGCACAGATGAGTCATTACCTTCTTCCACATCCGTAGCTGGGTCCAGAAAATGATGTCTATGAAGGGCTTGGAGCAAAATGCCAAGAGCCTGTAGTCCAACCTGAGAGTGTGTTGCCAGGCCACTCGTGGAGTTTTTTCTGGGGCAGTTACAAGTCTCAGGACTTCTGTAACACAAAGGGCTTTTGCAAAGAAAAGATTGGCATGAACTGAACCCCAGTCGAAGCAAGTCTGTACAGCTATTGACTGATAACACTGATAACCATGCAGAGAGTCTGGCCTCGTGAGCTTCCAGCATTAAGGGTTTTTCTTTATCTCAGTAATATTTATGTTGACTTTATGTTTTTAAGGAGAGGGATTTGGGGACTAGAGTCATCAAAACACACTTAAATGAAAAAAATGCAAATCCCTGTAGTGCCTTGAGTTCTTGCAACACAAAACAATTGTTTCTTCCCTTTATTTGCATAAGAAAGACACCAAATCCCTCTTTTCTCTAAGCCCATAGGGAGGGTTTCCAATGCACTTGAGACACAGCAGGTTCATCCAGTCAGATGGAGAAGCAGAGGGCATTTATACTGCTAAGCCTTCTATAGCACAAGAGTATGGTAGTAAGCATTTATTTTCTTTAAATCGGAAATGAAAAGGGTATGCTAGTAAAAAGCATAACCTTTACAAAATCAAAATGCAGTTCTATAAACCTTAAAGTGCACCTGTGATTACCAAGCATGAGTAATAGCTCACTGCTAAAGACCACTAAAACTTTCCCTGAAGGGCATCAATTTATCTGCATCCAAAATTTTCTCTACAGCACTAGAAACCCAGTATTAGTCATGTACAAGACTGAGAAATCTTAAGCAAAACAAGTGTCAGCCATTAAGTTGACAATTTTCATTTTACTGCCGCAGAGGCAAATGGAGTCATACCAAAAAAAAAAAAAAATCCAGCATCAGTAATGAAAAATAAATGAGATGTAAAACCCACATTCTGTTTCACTGATCTGCCTTTTCATGGTTGTAAATCTGCAGCCTGTTATATCTAGGGACACGATGTAGTGTCTAAAAAACATGAGTTTAACAGTTACTGGACCAACTTCGTCACTTGATATGAAAGACATTTTGATTAGGTTAAAAGTACTTTCAGTAATAATAGAGTTGGAAAAAAATTGTCTTTATATAGTATTTGCAATTATTTTTTTTATTTTTCCCCTAAATTTTTATTCCTTGGTTTGTTTCTTTTTATGTTAAGAAGGAGATGCTGCTATCATTAGCTGTTTTAACACTTGCGGTCTTTGTAGGGACACCACTGAGCTGTAGCCTGAGAAGGCTGACTTTGTACTATGTGTTTACTCCCATATAATGGATGCTGTACACTGTCTTGTTAACATTTAGTTATCTAGGAGTTCTCAACCTCACAGAAAATAACTTGCTGCTGAAGAAACACTTCTATGTGCAAGATGATGTGTTATTCTCTCATTTTTATCTTTATGAACTCTGAGTTAGACAAAGATGGTTTTTAGTCCTGGCAGAGTCTATGGCAAGTTAAGCTGGTTTACCGAGTACATTAAAGTTTATGAGTTAGCAGAATTACTAGATGATTGTGGAGGGAGGTTCTCATGGTTTACCCACAGCCAGTAGCCAAGTCCCAAGCAGCCATTCACTCACTCCCTCACCAGAATAACTGGGGACAGAATCAGAAGGGTAAAAGCTGGAGAACTCATGGGCTGAGATAAAAACAGTTTAATAGGAAAAGCAAATGCCATGCCCACAAGCAGAACAAAACAAGGAATTAATTCACTGCTTCCTATGGGCAGGCAGGTGTTCACCCATCTCCAGGAGCTCAGGGCCCCATCACAGGTAACAGTGATTTGGGAAGACAAACACCATCACTCCAAACATCCCTCCCCTCCTCCTTCTTCCCCCCAGTTTCTATACTGAACATGATATCACATGATCTGGAATATCCCTTTGGTCACTTTGGGTTACCTGTCCTGTCTGTGTCTCCTCCCAGCCTCCCATGCACCCCTAACTTCCTCACCAGCGTGGCAGTACAAAAAGCAGAAAAGGCCTTGGCTCTGTGTAAGCCCTGCTCAGTAATAACAAAAACATCTCTATATTATCAACTCTGTGTTCAGAATAATCCAAAACATAGACCCATACCAGCCACTGTGAAGACAATTAATTCTATCCCAGCCAAAACCAGCACAGAGGGTAGAACTTCCTTGGAAAATTTTGACAAAAAGCAAGTACAACTGTATCCTTTTTTCTTCCTCACATATACACGCATGGTCTACATTAATTTATTTATTTATTACCATCTATTCCAAAGCTAAAAAAAACCTCCAGGAAATGCCATATATTGTCATGCTAATATCTAAAGCTGAAAGCTTGAAGCTAATCATTAGGCTTAACAAATATCAAGGGAGCTCTACCTATGGATCAGTAGTTCTGAGCTGGGCAATAGGGCTGACACTTTGCACACCTGCTTGTGCCTACTGAGGGTTCTCACTCTTTGCTTTTCTGAATTTTCTGTGCATATTTCAAATAGACAAGAAAAAAAAACCTAGTAATGGAGATTAGCTGAAAAATTACATTGTCCAGTCCTCCTCTTAACTCTTGCTGTGATACAATGTTAATTTTTCCTGCCCACAAGGGAGCCAGCAGTCTGTCATACAGGTGGAGTATTTTTTCAGGTTGAAGGAATGAATTTGAGCCATTCTTAGCAGTAAATATTTTATGCCAAACAACATATGCAGAAAAGCCCGATACCAGAGACTCAGCCAAGTGCATTTTGAATTTTCCATGTTAAAATTGAAAACAATGTTTCCTGATCTATTTTTATTCTGACACACTAAAACTGGTGACCTGAAAGTCATCTTGGTTGGGTTTTTTCCACTTCAATTCTGATCTGTTCCGTGCTCCTGGTATACTCATAAATGAGGAGATCAAGGAGGAGGGATCAAATATCATTCCTGCAGCTGCAGGAGTATTGAACTGACAAAAAAAGTCCTTTCAAGACCATTCTTGACCCAGATTCATCCCCAGCTCTGTCAGCTTCTCACAGCCTAGATTTGAGGAAGAACTGTGATTGTGATGGCAAAAATGACTCTCAGAGGGTTATTTTGATCAGTGGAACCCTCAAACAGCCTTTATAACATAACAATGAAACATGAAATATTTACTTCTTTAAAATAAATTACAATTTCCTGCTTCCTACCATGAGTCAGATCTCACATCAGAATTAAGTCAACACTTTGTAGAAGTCAGGCAGGTTCTCCAAAAGGTAGAGGGAGGTGCTACCTATCATCAGGCCAGAAGGCCATTCCACGTGTCTGCCAGTGAAAGTTCTGTTAAAGCTCATATATAACGAATTGCCTAAAAGCATTCTCCATGGGACTGTACCCAAAGTACCTAAGAGTAACAAATATTTAACAATAAGGTGCATTCTTAAGTGCTTCTCTACTATTGTTTCAAACCCACAGAACTTTAGCCTGGAGGTACAGCTAGATTCCTTACTACATGTCACGCCAACATCCCACAGTGCTGTTGCTTCAGTCACGAAAATTATCAAATTAGTATCATCAATGAAATAATATTCTGTATTCAAAAGTAGGTGACGGTAAATACAATGGCAACTGAACTTCAACCTCTTTCTCCATTTCATTTTGTTACTTTGCCTACTAAATTAGTCTAAAGAAATCACGAAAAGTGACGTGGTTTCTTGAAATGTATCTGAATAGTTCTGACTTGTGACTCTCAGAAATAGCATTAGCACATGTTCCCTTCATAACTTCACAGCTTATGATAATATGAAAAATAAAATCATAAGAGCATATGAGAGTTACTGAAAAAATGAAGCAAAAGGGGAAATATCAGCTTCCTATTGGTAGAAAATAAATAATGAAGTAAAAAAGACAAACTTGTAAAAGCCACTGCCTACATACTTCTGATATACCACCTGCTCTGACAATAACTTTTACATGTCTCCATCTCCTATAGGATCTTACTCTCCAACATAACTTCTCTTCTTTCTGTGGACTGTACACTCCCCGAGATTTTTCCGTAAAGCATGGCATACGTACTCACGTTAGAGCATGGTGTTAATAATGTCAAGGTCATGGGTTCAATCCCCGTATGGGTCATTCACTTAGGACTCGGACTCAGTGATCCTTGTGGGTCCCTTCCAACTCAGAATATTCTGTAATTCTGTGGAAATGGTGTTTACACCATTAATGGTGTCTACACAAAGAGCAAAATGGTCCTCAGTGGCTTAGCCAACCTTATTTTAAATTGAGAAAAACTCTACAAAAGGATGAAGAATATACAACAGGATAGTTTTGGAATATTTTCTATTGTATTGAGGCATTGCATTTTCTATCATAGAATCATAGAATTATAGAATAGCCTCGGCTGCAAGGAACCTTAAGCATCACCTAGATCCAACTCCCCACTGCAGGCAGGGACATCTTTCACTAGACCAGGTTGCTCAGAGCCCCATCCGATCTGGCCTTGAACACTTCCAGGGATGGGACATCCATCTCTTCTTTGGGCAGCCTGCAGTGCCTTACCATCCTCACAGTAAAGAATTTATTCCTAATATCTAATCTAAACCTACTCTCAGTTTGAAGCCATTCCACCTTGCTCTGTCACTCTTGTAAACAGTACCTCTCCATCTTTCTTGTAGGCTCCCTTCAGGTACTGGAAGGTTTCAATTATGTCACCCAGAAACCTTCTTTTACAGGCTGAACAATTCCAGTTCTCTTAGCCTTTCATGTGGTATTTTTTTCCGTGTAACATTTCACCTTCATCCCATCTCACAGACTTCAGTTGAAATTGCAAGAAAAGAAATTTCTCATAATGCAAAAATTTCACAGAAAACTCAGCTCAACCAAAAAAAAAAAATCTAAACAAATTGGACTTTGGATATTTATCTAGATATGAACTTGCTTAAAATCATTTGCTATTTTCTCATTCAAGGCACTTCCTCAGAGTGGGACTTCCTAGCAATCTCAGTTTGCCTTCAGTTCCAGGAAACAACAAGGGGTATTTTCTTCTACATGCTCTTTAATACCTGGCTTCTATATTGAATATATGAAAACTGTTGTGAATCTCAAGTACCCATAAATTTGTAATTTAAAGATGTATAGCAAGTAAATAAAGGATGTATGACTGTAGGACCCTGAGTAATCACAGCATCTCCTATTTGCCTCAAGAAGATCCTTCCTGGATACTTCTATTTGCTTAAACACAGCCATGTCAACAGGAACAATGTGAAACTCCAGTTCTTTGAGGTGGTCCTACATCACACAAAAAGTTCACATGTTGATGCCTTCTGAGACGCTCATCACACAGACTAAATTGGCAGAATGATGGCAGCAGCCCTAGATTCTGTCAAAATTTCCCATGCAGAGCTGTGGCACATAACACTTTCCCTGCAGACTGAGGGGTGTGAGACATTAAGGTATAGTATTAGGTCAACTTTCTAAATTTTACATCTAGGTAATTTTCACAGGTAAACTACTTTTCTGCCTTCTCCATCCATGTTAGCGCTTTCAAAATCTCTTTCAGTACTGATTATCTGTAGTTGTACTTAAAGTGCGAGTAGAACAGAAAACTAGTCAAGTTGGCAGCCTGTAAATCCTTGTGAGGATATCAGCTTCAATGACCTTTGCATTATTTGTTTCACTGACATATGCTAATGATCTCAAAAACACTATACAAACTGATCAATGAACCAAACTTAAGGCTGTCTTTAGCCAGCTGCTGCAGTGCTGTATGATAGCACATAGCAACTGGGTGCAATACCTTGAAGACAAGGTAACAGGCTACTCAAATGAGAACACATGGAGATTTTACTTCACTGACCTATAGCAGTAACATTCAGCCAAACCGCAGTGTTCTCCTCCTCCCCCCATGGCCTCACTTGGGAACATTTAGAGGTGAGGCTAAGGTTGTGTCTCCAGCTGTACAGTGTCCAACCAGCACAGCTGTAGTCTTGGTTCTCTGCCCTCCCTGACAAAGTATAAGTCCTTACTAAAGTACCAAAGATTCAAGCTGTTAAGTGCAGACTGGCAGCAACCCATTGTACTACAAATTTTGTCTCTTCTTACCTCTCACAACATCTCTTTCCAGAGTACACCAAAGCCATGGGAAGTGGCAGAAGTAGAAGCTCAGTAAGTATAAGAATCTTAATTGCTCAGGCTAGTACAGTTGATGTCATATCCAACATAGGCAAAACAGATTCACGTCCTTTGGTCAGCACCTGTTCTGCCTAGTGTCTTGAACT
Source organism: Rhagologus leucostigma (assembly GCA_013397725.1). NCBI lineage: Eukaryota > Metazoa > Chordata > Aves > Passeriformes > Rhagologus > Rhagologus leucostigma. The sequence continues at coordinate 4,271,505 of VZTD01005999.1, forward strand.
GGCTCCAAGAATGGTTTTATGCTCCAAGAATAAACCCTTGACAAAGAGAACATCCAATTTCCTAGAAATGCTGATATTTAGCTGTACTGTATCTGCAGCCTGATACTGGCGACAGCCAAGCAGACAGATGACCTTTCTACTGATAACTGGCTTCAAATAAAATTAAGAGCTCAGATAGCTATAAATTGGATTAAATTTTTAAAAGTCACTTTCAAGCTTGGTTGACAGCTCCAGCTGGAGACTAAACACTTCCATCCACTGGTTAAGTAAAATATAGCCAGTTGCAATGCTGCCTCTCCAGTGAGATGAGAGCAAATGATTCTGTCTCTCCAGTGAGATGGGACCAAATCTGTAGATGACAAAGGAGTTCATAACATTTAGTTTATTCTGTCTTATCTCTCAGGTGACAGTCAGCCAGGGCACCAGCAGTGGTATCTTCTCCTTCCTTCTAATAGCTCAAAAAAAATTGAACAATGAGCACCAGTGACCTGGACCACATTTGAACTAGAATTCTATGTTGTACAAAGAGTCTCCACAGCTGCAAGCAGTGCCTTGTCCTACTTACAGCTAAAAACCAATCTCTCTTGCACATAAACTTGAAAGTTTACCTGAGTGGTACATCGTCCTGATTTTACCTCACATGTTGACAACAAAAACAGATGAATGAAAACTTTTACAGACACAGAAACACAGATTCAAAGCACACTATATAGGAATGGAATTACCTTAACCAGCTATAGAAGTGTCTTCTCACTACCAAATACTCTGACCTTTGCAAAAAAAAAAAAAAAANCAAGCATGGGGCTATTACAGAGATATAATAACCACCTAGAACTCCTCTTGTCAAGCAGCTTATATGAGAAACTGCTTTGGCTCCTCAGCTGCCTTCAAATCAGATGTGTGAGAGGATATCAGTTCAGAAAGATCCTGGCCAGCCTCACTGTTCTCATAAAAATTTTGCCATTTCTTCATTCACCATCCTGTAGTTCACAGAAAGTGGCTGGAAACAAAATTACTAAGAAAGTCAAAGGAAGAACTGAAAAATAGCTCCAATTTTGAAAGTTATTCCAAGGTCAGATCAGGTATAACTTAAGCCTTACCCAGAAAACATAGAATTCCAGTACAAGAAGATGCCAAAGATGTTTTTGCAGTTTTACCTTAGAGCTGCTTGCCATGCTGCTGCAACAAGAATACTTAATAAAATATGCGCTCTTATAGACAATTTGTTCTGGCCTGGCTAAATAATAGGTGAGTATGTTATTTCGAACAGTGACAATTATACCTCTTCAGTAATTACATTCTGTTGTTTTTAAAACTTTTGAATGATGAATTACTGGTGTGATCTCCAGAGAGAAGTGTGTAATCCCCTTGCTGTGCTACAAAGTGCCCCAGGAGCGCCATATTGCTGAACATCCCACAGGCACCAACTGAGCTGCCAGGTGTTCTTGGGGCTCTGGGCACTCCAATGATACAACCACCTGTCTAGCAATAGTTGGATTCAATGATAAAAAGATTTCTTCACATTCACTCGTATGTGTTTAAACAGTGTCCATAACATATTTCACCCTCCAAAGCAAGAATCCCCAGAAAAATCATCTACCATTAAAAAAACCCAGGTACACATTAGGAGAAAGATTTCTCTGGCACAATTGAGAGCTACATTCTTGATCTAAAAGTGCAGTATCAGATAAGGATCTGACCCATCCAATTTGAATTCTATAATATATGCATTCTTTAAAATTAAATACTTGAAGTGTCAGCTCCATCTAACTGCCTCATTACTGTTCATTCATTTCCTGTCAGCGCTACAAAAATAGTTAGGAGAAGGATCTTCCATAAGGAGAAAGCTCACAATGGAAAGGGGAAGTTTCTATAATGAAAAGGGAGAGCATGTAGGCAGCAGAGATGAGTGCAGGGGAAGCAGATCAGTGGGCCACTCAGTACTGAGGTACAGGATCAAACAGCAGAAAAATAAACTATACCTGAGGAAATGAGGCTTGGAAGGGGTTAAGAGTGCAGGTAGCTATTTAAGTAGTTTAAGTTAAAGGGGACATTATGTACCAGGAAAGACAAATTTCATGTTCCCTGTGTCCTCTGAGGGTAAAAAAGATCCCTAACAAGCCAATTCTCACCAGTGTAAGGAGACTATACTAATGCATACACTCCAACCCAGTATTATCACATCTAGAGATCTCCTCTGTGCCACTAGCAGAAGAAAGCTTCACAGGCAGTATTATGTCATTGAAAGCAGCACTGAAAACTACCCACTTGGCTACCTACTATCCAATGAATAGGTCCTTATTTTATTTGCCTTTCTTATGCTACAGGCTGTGAGACAGTCTGATCATCTGAATTTCAGAGCATCTTCTGCATGGAAAAAGGCAGCCTAAAGCCATAACACCTGCCTGCCTGTACTAGTCGTCACAGTAATCCCTTATAGGACCCCTCACCATGCTGAAAGGAAGGCCAGTGCTGTCCCCCTTCTCTTTTCAGAAGAGAACAGGCAGCAACAGAGAGTCAGCTGGAGAGTGAGAGGACTTCAGAATTTAATGCTCAGCTCCTGCTGAACCCCTAGCCGACCTCCATTGCTGCTGTGTGTTCAGAGGAGAGCTGGGGAGAGAGAACCTGTCAATGACAAACCAAATGGGAACCACTCACACTAACCAACTCTTGTCCTATGCCTTCTAGTAAAAGGGCATTTATCTCTGTCCTGTTTTACAAGGGCAGTGGATTCATATATTTTTAATAAAGAAAAAATAACTTACAGCCACATCCCTACTGCACAGTGAAGTGCAGTCCCTTCTGACACTAAGCAGCATTGCAATGGCTTTGCCTTATACCCAGCCTGGAGAAGTGCCATCCATCAGGTTCACTGAACTAAACTCAGTATAGCACATGAGTAACTGTAGACCTTTAAACCACCAGACATCTGCAAAATTTGGTCATCTTGTGTGGATGTCTACAAAGTTTGTGTATATATGCAAATCAAACTAGCACAAGAATAGATGTCAAAATAAACAGTGGAAATACAATTGATCACAGAACTATAGCAGATCTTTGTTTCTCTCTTCCTAAGTGCTGACTACAAGAGTAACTATTAAATTTCAACCATTGCGGTGTCTTGATTTGGTAATTGCACTTCTCTGCATTGTGAGAGTTTAAAAAATGGAGTAATAGCTCAACTATGTCTGATTATGAGACTAATATGATTGATTTTCTGACTAACAAGGATACTAGAGGGAATTCTTCTGGTCCAGAGAAATCGGTGTCTAATGACATAAAGTCATGTATTGGCAGCAGCACCATAAAGGCGTTTTGCATAAAAGCCCATTGTCTAGCCAGCTTCAGAAATCCAACCTGAAATCCAACTATATCAAGTTGATAGCACCTCTTTCAGTACCACATGATAACACATGGTCATTACATTTTGTTACTGTACAATGTTTTCATACATAGCTTGTTTCTGTCTACATTGCCAAGAATCTAATTGTAATAAGTGACTACCTTATTACTAGCATGTATAAGACCCTGTTTTTTCTAGGGCTGGATTTTTCAAAATAATGACTGCAAATCAGAGTCTAATGCTTACCACTTACTCTCAAATTGTCATTATGTGCCTGCATAGGCAAAGACCTCCAAGAAGTTTCATGGTGCAATAGATATGCCAAATGCTGAGAATCATTCCTCTTCAGCATGTCTTCATAGGGAGGGTTCTTGGGAAACATCTATTCAAATAGTCAGGGAAAAACGGATAGAAGGTGACGGAATATCTCAAACATAAACCACTGCACTTTATATATAAGCACTTTCGTTGTAGCATTTTGGCCTATATTATTCTCCACCTTAAGCGCCCACTTAAATTGCATTTTCAGCTTTCAGCAGAACTGTGTGTAGAAATATTTGTGTGTCTCATATCGTTCTTCCCCCTTTTCCAGAACTTATCTTTTCCCCACAATAACACAAAAAACTCACTTTCTATGAACTGCTCAGTAAAAGAGAGTACCTCGGGGCTTTATTAAGTAAGATTTCTGAGAGACTGAACCATGTGTGACCTAAATTGGCTACATAAGTGGTTTCTGGAGGGCATAGAGCAGTATTCACAAACATAATCGCCTTTCACCTTGATGTTAATTATACACTTTGCCATTCAAAATAAGTTATGGCCATGAGCTAAAGCATTTGTAAAGTAAACATGTCAGGAAAGCAAGATACGGGAGAATTAATTAAAATAGTAAATTCAGCACTATTAAAAATGCCTTTTCTTTTTATGCTCCATCTCTAGTGTGGCCTAAACAGAAAACAACCACTGGTCTCTAAAATGAAGGCAGCAAATTTTCACCTCTCTAGGTTGCATTGTTTAAAAATAAAAATATAATGCACAGGTCTTTTCCTCAGAATATGAAAATAAATGGGTCTTCCCGGTTAACAACAATTTGAAGAGCTTGAAGTGCCTCAGGGTCTCATAAAATACATTTTCCCTAGAAAAAAAAATGTTTTACATAACCTATCATTTTTACATTTCATTTTCTGTTTGGGGTTTTTTCTTCCCTTTTTTAAATCAAGGATATTTATACAAAAACAGAATCTTTATTTCTGAACTCTGCTCTACTCCATCAAAGTCAATATGACCCATTTTTGAGCGTAAGTTTTTCTGGTGGAGTTTGTTGCATGCATTTTAAGGGAAGACAATAAGAACCCAACAAAAATCACCATGATCCAGAAAGCCTCCAACTCAAAGAGATAGCATCCAGAATTTATTGATTGCCAACAGCAATTAACAATAAGTTTAGAAAAGTATGTTCCAGACCTGGACAACTTTAAAGCACTGGCTCAGCTGAGACAAAAGTACTAGATTTTACAGATTTTGGGGGCATTTAAGAAACATCATAAAGAAGATGCTTGAAAAAAAATATGGAGGTTTTTTGCTTTAAATTGGCATCTGCCAGTCTGTTAACAAGATACCGTACAGTTGAGGATACAGAACAAAGAGATAGTTCAGGTTTTTCCTGTCATTTCAAGCTTTGAAACAACCCTGCTCACTTCCTACTGGATAGACCACCTCAGCCCCTCAGAAGTCCCACAGGGGCACTGCCTCTGAATCTAGGCTGTGCTCTCTTCTACATTGTCTCCTACTTCAAACTCCAAAATTCAGTGTGAAGAATTCAGTTTCTCATTTGATTGAGATCTCCATTTTCACTCTTTTCCATCCACCATTTTGTTTGTCTGATACCTAAATGCTAAACCAAGTCCTCAATGCTCATCTGTAAGCCCACAAAAAACCAAACTAAAATATAAAAATAAATGTATGTAGCTTCAGAAAAATATATGACAGATGAATATATATAGAAGATGAATCCAATGAAAGGTTCAGTAGCTGGGAAAGTATGCTGGGGAAGTTTATTTTGTTTGTCTTTATGCTTTTTTCCTAAACCACTGCTGATGAGTTGTGTTAAATCAGACTACTGACACAAATAATCCTTTGATCTGAGCTAACAGAGCTGTTCTTATGCACTGTCTATACAATACCTCCATTCTCTGTTCACTCTTTTATGTTTCTTTATAGAAGCTAAGACTAAGCTTCTTGCAAAACAATTTTGTTGATATCTGACATACTTTATAAACTAAGTAATATTTCATAAGCCTGTAATGTCACCCATTTGAGTCATACTGGATATTACTTACAAGTATAATAGATTAAATTAATACTAGAAGTATCATTGTGAAGCGCTTTCTTTAAGATTACAATACTAAAGTTTAGATAAAGAATTTCTCACCTCCTTCAGGATATTAACTGCAGACCCCAAGGAATGATGAGGGCATTGAATAAGCACACAATAGAATAAAAAATATTAGGGAAAATTTGAAAGCCTCTTTTAAATCATTATTTTCACTGATCAAGTTTATTTTTTCCTTTATAGGCTACAGCTTAAGTCTTAACTCAAACCTCTAGAAAGTATTAGAGTCCCCCTGTACTGGGAACTTGTGAGACTGGGACCACTCACAACAAGGACATGGAGGTTCTTGAGTGTGTCCAAAACAGAGAAACAAAGCTGGTGAAGGGTCTGGAGCACAAGTCTTACAATGAGCAGCTGAGGCAGCTGGGGTTGTTTAGCCTGGAGGAAAGGAGGCTCAGGGGTGACCTTATCACTCTCTACAACTGCCTGAAAGGAGGCTGTAGCCAAGTGGGGGTTGGCCTCTTCTCCCAGGTAACAAGTGTTCAGACAGGAGGAAATGGCCTCAAGTTGTGCCAGGTGAGGTGTAGACTGGATATTAGCAAAAATTTCTCCACTGAAAGGCTGGTCAGGCATTGAAATAGGCTGCCAGGGAAGTGGTGGATTCACCATCCTTGGAAGTGTTAAAAAGGCGTGTGTGCATGTGGCACTTGGGGACGAGTTAGTGATCAACACCGTGGTACTGAGTTAACAGTTGGACTCAGTGATCATAGAGGTCTTTTCCAGCCTTAATGATCCTATGATTCTATGAAAGGCATTCTCAGTTTTTAGTTCAAATCCTCATCTAAAATCCTCTGTGAGATGCTTAGAGATTTCAGTGCTTTTGTCTTCTTTGTAGCACTTCAAGTGACGCATACTACTTGAAAACACACTTAGTACTAAACTCTCTTAATGTCCATGAACATTTTGAAGTATTTTGAAAGAAGAAGCAAAATTCTCCACTACAGATTACTAGAAAAGTTATTACAGTCCACTCTTATTTCCCTTCAAATTTCACTGCTTTCTATGCCCTTTCTTAGGAAAAATGTCAACATCATTACCCAGCTGATCATTTTGCTGGCACTTTGGATAAATATCCTATGCCCCATTATTAATAATCTTTCTAAATGTATCTTTTTTGCCAATTCTATGTTCCCCTCTATTTTCAAACTGTTAAGTAACAGCTGAGGAATCTTATATGCAGCAGTTGATTCAGATGCATTATTATGTTCAGGTTGCACTACTGTGCTTTAAGACATCACTCTGATTGGTCTGGAAGTCAACCTTTGCCAGGTCTTGCCATAAAAACTGCTAGCTTATAGCACACCAGAAGCATTTCAGAGATGACTCTAAGCCAGTCTCCAGGTGTGATGTTTTAAGTATATCAATCAACAACCACCAAGAATAATGATTCAAGGAATCAGGTTCCTACAACAGTGATGCAATTTATTATACTGCCTGCTGTTACTTGCAAAATAAGCAAAGTTGAGCTGACATAAATAAGCTTTAAAATGTCATAATGAGGAATAGTATCTGAAAGAGCTAAACTGCCCATAGTAGAACTGAGACAGAATGAACAGACAGTATTAATAAGTCACAGGCAGACAGACCTTCACCTCATTGCAGAGTTGCAGAATCATTAACTACTGGATATCACATCCTCAGGTATGCTAAGAGATACATTACTTATACTGAAATATTTTTAAAGTATCCTTTACTTAGAAAATATTTTACAGAAATAAATATATGCATGTAATGAAGGATTACTGCAACAAATACATTCTAACCAACTTGTAACTGAAAAAGAAGGAAGAAGGCAATAAATTACTTGGAAAATGCTGAAATACCTACACAAGAGAGATATGATGCAGGTAAGAATGTATATGTGAAAGTAACAGAGTAGCTGCAATTGCCTAGGTCCCACAGTGACAAGGGGGGGTTTATGCAACTGAAGATGAGAGAGATATTAGTAATTTCTCAGTATTTATTAGTATTAGATGTAGTAAATTATTTAACACAATTCTGATTAGCTGCACCACACAGAAGTTACGGCTGCAGTGAATTATTTCAGCAGTCATTCTTAAGAGCAACTTTACTCCACAGAATAAGAAATCATAAACAAATCAATATTTTCACCACAGTTGTCTGAAGTACAGATAAAAGCCCTGTAATTACATCTAGATATGAATATAGACATCTAGATATGAATATAATTACATCTAGATAGAATAACATCTAGATCAATGTAAACTATGAAAACTATGACATGGAAAGTAGCAACAGAAACCAATCCCAGACTGATACGAGAACACCCTTTAAATTCAGTCCTTTGCTCTCTTCAAGCCTGAGTCTCCAAAAAGATTGTCTATGTCACAGCATTAATTAAATATACCAGCAATATTTATTATCAATCATAAAGCAGTGTTTTATTTCAAATATTTACTAGTACATCTAATATAGTTCAAAAATTATTCTATGTCTTTTTCCATTTTGATCCCATTAAATTTACTGGCAGCCTTTCTATGCCCTTAGTCCTTCGTCCTGGATGGGATTCACAGACTCTCCAACAAAAGAATTCAAGTAAAACCAGTACAAATAATGAAAGGGTTTATGCAGCAAATATATGAAACGTATAAAAGCTAAATGAGCTAACGTTAGGCACAGGTCTGGTTTAGTATGACTTTGGCAAAATGAGAGCTACCTCCAAGAATGAGGAGCCAGAATTCTCTCTGTTCTTCTTCCCAGCTGACAGAATCTACAGCTCTGTGAGAAAAGTTTAGTTCCCATGGGCCATTTGGCCCCTGTTCCCCTGCTCAGAATGCTAGCTGATCTGCAACTTAAAACAACATTTTCTACTACAGGGTATATGCCCCACTAAGTCTACATCGACACTGGATGGTACAGTCACCTTGGGGAAATTACCAAAGGCTACTAGGACAATCATATACTTGTTGATATCACTTACTGGTCTTGGAGCAAAAGCCTTTTGTACCACTAACTAAACTAATACTTTCAATTCTATTGAAACATAAGAGAGAAACTACACTGCTCATTTATAGTAATACAGGCAGTATTTCTAATGTTACAAGATACTGCTAAAAAAAGTACAAACCAATGACCCCTTTCACATAAATCATGAAAAAACACGTTGGATGCTTTCACTTGCAGCTATTTTCTAACTGACTGGGATTGAGACCAGTTTCCAAGCATTAAGAAACTGCCACCTCCAACCACCAAACCAGAAATGTTTTCTGGTCAGCATTTCTGTTCTTACTCTATTTGAAAGAAGATAAATTTATATACACCTACTGAAAACATCATAGCCGCATTTTTAAGAAAGAGAGTTGAAAAGTTTTTCAGTAAGCATATCAAGAATTAGCTGATTGTTCATCGACACTGTGAAATAAAAAGTAAGGATAAGCTCAGAATTAAAATAAATACATGTTCCTAATAAAAGAACTCTTTCCATCATCCTTGTGATGATTCAGTTTTATTGATCGCCCACCCCTCTAATTTGTCGAGGTCTCTCTGCAGGGCCTCCCTGCCTTCAAGGGAGTCAACAGCTCCTCCCAGTTCTGTATCATCTGCAAACTTGCTTAGTATCCCTTCAAGTCTTGAATCCAAGACATTTATGAAAATGTTGAAGAGCACAAGACCCAGGATGGAGCCCTGTGGTACCCCACTAGTGACAGGTCACCAGTCTGATGTCACCCCATTCACTATAACCCTTTAAGCCCAACCTGTGATCCAGCTGCTCACACATCAGATGATGTGTTTATCCAGCTGTGTGCTGGATATTTATCCAGAAGGATCCTGTGAGAGACAGTATCAAAAGCTTTACTGAAATCCCAAAAGATAGCATCAACTGGCTTCCATTGATCAACTAGGTGGGTTACCTTGCCATAAAAGGAAAATGAAAGTCCTGATAAGCAGACTTTACCCTTACGAAACCATGCTGGCTGTGACTGATGACTGTGTTGTCCTTCAGATGTTTTTCGGTAACTCCCAGAATAATCTTCTCCATAACCTTACCAGGCACTGAAGTCAGACTAACAGGCCTGTAATGTCCACGGTCATCCTTATAGCCCTTTTTGAAAACTGTGACAATGTTAGCCAACTTCCAGTCAACTGCGACTTTTCCAGATTCCCAAGATCCTTCAAATATCGTCAAGAGAGATCTCAATCTCCTAACTATCCATAAGAGCTAATTCACAGCATTTTCATTATGCCAGCCATTGCCTACAGCTGAGAAAAACTGAAATGAAGCCAAAAGAAATGAAACTATTTTACCACACATACAGGGAGTTGGTGGCAGACCTTGGACTGCAGCAGACTGGTTTCCTCTTGAACCATGAGGCCAAAGTCACACATAACACCAGGGAAGGCACTGTAGTCGCAGTGTTTTACAGTACTATCACTATAACTTTGTGCTGCTCATGTCTAAGATAACAAAAAATAATAAATAATACCAGGATGAAAAGTACACCTCATTCACTTCTCAGAGGGCTTTCCTCAAGTGCAAAATCCAAATATTCTGAACAGAGTTTTCAGAAGGTTCCTTGAGGTCTTCCACAGAATTTTTCCCCTATAAATGATAATACACTTGAACCAAAGCAGTGTTTCTGTTGACACTTATGAGCATGGCTAGCAGTTGATTATAAGCCATCATGCTATCAAGTTTGAAGCATACTAGGCTGTTTCATTTTCATGGAGAAATTTCCATTAGGAAACACTGCAAGTAACTAGTTTTTATTTATTTATTGAACATCATTTAAGGACTGTTGGAGTCTTTTAAGCTTTTCCTACCAAGACAGTACCAGCTTCTTGTTTGAATAAAATAATATAAAAGTATAAAATTAGGCAGAAGATTAAACTGCTGGTACACGGTTGTAGTGATAAAGGCCAGTGCAGCACTGGATAACGTCTTTGAGAGTACATGTGAGAAATGGTTCTGCTGAGCCCTTGAAGGGGAGAAGGAAGCAACGAGATGCTGCAGACATCACAGCAGGAGTTCCTCTGCAGACACTGGGGAAGACCATGATTTGCAGCCTCTCACCCTCCATATTGCGCCATTGTGGAGCAGATGTGCCCCTGCAGCCCTTAAGCATCCACAGTGGAGGCAGGTAATGCTTCAACTCCAGCCAGAAACAAAGTGCCACACAGGAGGTCACTCTCCCCACCAGCTTGCTGGGGAAGAGAATTGGAGGAGTAAAGATGTGAAAACTTGTGGCTCAAGATAAAACCAAATTTACCAGGGAAATCAAAAGCCACACGTGCAAGCAAAGCTGGCAACACCATCACTGCTACCAGCACCAGTGCCGCAATGGGCTCATCTGCCTCTGTGCTTCCTCCTCCCACCACATTGCCTGCACTGCTGGCCAGCCCAGCCAGCCCTCCTAGGTCTCTCGTGTCAAGACAGAGTCCAGCAGGCCTGCCAGATCATGGCGGTAGTGAAGCAGTGTCCCTGCAGCCACAGGGCTACTGCCCATTCCATGTGGCCGTGGAGTTGGCCAGTAGCCATGGAGCATTGCTGTGCAGCCATTGTGACACCACTGGTGAGGCTGGCTCTGTAAAGCGCTTGCATCACAAAGGGCTCCAGCCTGGCACCCCTATAAAAGCAGGGCAGCCGCCCACAGCACTCAGCAAGCACCACCATGGCTGGCTACAAGCGGCGGGCCAGAGGGCGCAGGAGCAGGAGCAGGAGCCAGCACCTGCGGAAGACACGGCGCACTGGCCACAGCCGCTCTCGCCGCCGCAGCACGCGGCCAAGGGGCCAACTTGCAGCACGCGGCCCAATCATCAAGCGCCGGCCCCTCAAGAGACGCAGACGCCGCGAAGAAGAGGAGCCGGATGAGCCCGATGAGCTCGATGAGCTGGATGAGCTGGATAAGCCAGTAGATGACTTTGAGTTTTAGAGCCAGAGCCCCTAAGAAGACCAGCCACCACATGGGCCTGGCTCCAACAATAAAACATAGCAAGCTCGCATGATGAATGTGCGTGTTCCTGGTGCACTGTGCACCAGCAGTAGATCGCTCGGTGTCCACCCATGTCCCAAGGGTGTGGGTGGCCCACAGGTCAGCATGCCCATGTCCATGCCCAACAGCAGGATGTGTGTGTCCAGGCATGATGTTCCTGTGTGTGATCTGTATGTATGAGGATGTTCATGTGTGCATGTGCAGGGTTGTCCTTGTGCAGGATAAGGTGTGATTGTGTCGTCTGCAGCCCATGGCTGTGCCTGGCCTGTGGGGAGTGCACATGACCAAGGACACATGGATAACCTCTGCTCCTGCCACTGGTCCCCTGGGCCCCCTTTTTGGGTCCCTCTTATTGCAGGGTCCATAGGAGCTGAGCAGAGCCCACAGAGAGAAGAACCCTCAGTGCCTCATGCCCTCTCCTGTGCCACTGCTGGGGCTTCGAGGGTAAAGGCCAGACAAAGCAGTGCAAGTTGCTCTGCCTATCCCACTGCTGACTCTCACCCTGGCCATCCCTCCACTCCTGGCAGGGTTGTCATATTGCCCTTCACAGATCTCCCTGTAGAGAGACTCCCTGACCCTGCAACATGCTTCTCAGTGCTGCTGTGCTTCCCCCTCCTTCCTCCTGGTGCTCTGTGCCTATAGTGGGCTTGGGTTGGTGAGGGCTTCAGAGCCAGGAGACAGTGTGGAGAGCATCTGGGAGACAATGCCACCAGTTGTCCCATGTCAGCCAGGGCTAGTGCCAGCCAGGTCAGAGAAAGACTCGCCGCTGGCCAAGCTGAGCCCATTCACAAAGGTGATAGTGCCTCGGGGATAATGTCTTTGGGAATACATGCAAGAAACAGTCCTGCAGGGGCCAGAGCAGGGGAGAAGAAGGCAAAGAGGTGCTCCAGACAGTGCAGCAGGAGTTCCTCTGCAGACACTGGGGAAGACCACGATTTGCAGGCTCTTACTCTGCAGCCCATTTTGTGCCATTGGTGAGCAGATAGGCCCCTGCAGCCCTCGGACGTCCATGGTGGAACTGTGTCATTTTTTAACTCCAGCCAGAAACAAAGTGCCACACAGGAGGTCACTCTCCCCACCAGCTTGCTGGGGAAGAGAATTGGAGGAGTAAAGATGTGAAAACTTGTGGCTCAAGATAAAACCAAATTTACCAGGGAAATCAAAAGCCACACATGCAAGCAAAGCTGGCAACACCATCACTGCTACCAGCACCAGTGCCGCAATGGGCTCATCTGCCTCTGTGCTTCCTCCTCCCACCACATTGCCTGCACTGCTGGCCAGCCCAGCCAGCCCTCCTAGGTCTCTCGTGTCAAGACAGAGTCCAGCAGGCCTGCCAGATCATGGTGGTAGTGAAGCAATGTCCCTGCAGCCACAGGGCTACTGCCCATTCCATGTGGCCGTGGAGTTGGCCAGTAGCCATGGAGCATTGCTGTGCAGCCATTGTGACACCACTGGTGAGGCTGGCTCTGTAAAGCGCTTGCATCACAAAGGGCTCCAGCCTGGCACCCCTATAAAAGCAGGGCAGCCGCCCACAGCACTCAGCAAGCACCACCATGGCTGGCTACAAGCGGCGGGCCAGAGGGCGCAGGAGCAGGAGCAGGAGCCAGCACCTGCGGAAGACACGGCGCACTGGCCACAGCCGCTCTCGCCGCCGCAGCACGCGGCCAAGGGGCCAACTTGCAGCACACGGCCCAATCATCAAGCGCCGGCCCCTCAAGAGACGCAGACGCCGTGAAGAAGAGGAGCCGGATGAGCCTGATGAGCTGAATGAGTTCGATGAGCCGGTAGATAACCTTCAGTTTTAGAGCCAGAGCCCCTGAGAAGACTAGCCACCACATGGGCCTGGCTCCGACAATAAAGCATAGCAAGCTCACATAATGAGTGTGCGTGGTGTCCCTGGTTCACAGCAGTAGATCGCTCGGTGTCTGCCCGTGTCCCAGGGGTGTGAGTGACCCACAGGTCAGAATGCCCATGTCCATGCCCAACAGCTGTGGGTAGCACAATGCGTGGGAGGGTTTGGGATCAGAGTAACAGGCCATGGACACATGCACACCTCATCCTGGACACCCCTGGCTTTTATGTCAAGCCACAAGTTTTCTCAGTTTTACTCTTCTGATTCTCTCCCCCAGCAAGCTACCCTTGAACTCCCAGCAGTACTGTGGGAAAGGGCACAAAGCGCCACATGTTATTCTCTGTGTGGGCTCTGCTTGGCTCCTTGGGACTTCGCAACAAGGGGGACCCATAAATGGACCCCAGGGGACCAGAGAAAGCAGCAGGGACATCTATGTGTTGCTGTTCACATACACTGCCCAACAGGGAGAGATTACACGTATTGTTTAGATTCATCTATTCTTCCTTGAACACCTTCAGAACTTCTGGTTGAATCCCATCCAGGCCTAGGCATTCTTACTAGTATGTTTTATAAAACTTATGTATCTTTTTACAATAATATGTGTGTGTATTAGCAGCTATGTAATTTAGTATAAATGTTCTCTCCCCTTATGTCATTCTAGCACTGGTATCCCACTTAAATATGCGGAAAGTAGTTTACTAATGAAACTTATTCCATAGGTTCAATAACTTATAGAAGTTTGCCTAGATTTAAAAAGCAATTGGAAGGATTAATGGAAGAAAATTCTGTCAGAGGCTATGAAATACAAAAACTTCAAGCCCAGGAATACTTGAGAGTATCCTCTGAGGAACTATTATTAGTGTGATCATTATAAGTGTGACATGCTCAAACAGTGCTTCAGCATTCACTGTTGGCCACTACTGGGCATCCTTTTGTAATTATGTAATAGTATGAGAAACACAAAGCCAGACAAAGAGAAAGGAAGTTCCATCTTTTGCCTGATAAAATGTTTCTCAGACACTCAGAAATACCCATAAGTGAGAGCCAATTCTCAGCATATAAAAGAAACATTTATTTCTTTATTTCTTTTCTGTAGCAAAGAAAGATGTCCTTACCAGCATGCCACATTAAACCAGCTCTGGTCTGACACACACTTCAATAGATGCGAAGTTACCATGGTGCTGATGGACAAGTGTCCTCTGCATAGAAGCAATGGCTTTAATTTGAAGTTTGGTGAGCCCAAAAGACTCTCTGATGAGTCAGTGAGGTACAGAGACTGAACTTGGTATTTAGTCTTCTGAGAATCTTGAAGATGTGATGTAAAGTGCACTGCTGTATGTTGTGCAAGGCTGTCTGGCTGAAAACGTTCAGTGCAAAATACCCCTGCAGGCTCAAGAAAAGAAATAAATATGAAGGATGGGAGGAGTGAACAATCTAACACCAAATATAATTGAGAGGAATAAAGAAAAGAGCTGTTTAGCATTTAAAAAGGTGTCTTTCTTCTTATATATGTTCCCAGTGTTCCAAACACAGACATCCTCAAGCTAGAGTAGTAGCTGGCTTGTTCCAAAGGAGATCACCCTGATGGATGGCAATATATAGAGCTGGTATGTCAGGGTGGGCTAATCTGAAGCTACAGGGGCAATCTGTCAATTCTAACAAAGATAAATACAGCTTCTGCCTCACATTGTTTCACAATGCC
Organism: Rhagologus leucostigma; assembly: GCA_013397725.1. NCBI lineage: Eukaryota > Metazoa > Chordata > Aves > Passeriformes > Rhagologus > Rhagologus leucostigma. The sequence goes on from VZTD01005999.1 coordinate 4,286,745, forward strand.
AGGCACTGGCCATTGGTTTCCCCAGCATGATGGATTTTATGGTCAGGTGCAGTGACATTTCATGACCTAAATAGCTTTCAGAGAATGACTGGTTTGTTTTGAATGATGATGGATTATACTCCAGAACTCCCCATGAAAAATGATGTCTCATGCTTGCAAGTATTGCATGGACATGGATAAGCCCCAGCCAGCTCTTGGACTTGGTAAACATCCTTGTGTTTTTATTGCAAGTGTCTGTCCATATTTTTCCGATGCTTTATAACTCCCTCCTTTGTTTCTCAATCATCCTACATAAATTGATAATCACATCCTCCTCGGTACATCCTTGCAGCATCCCATATGGAAATATGAAGAAGACACTGAAGTCAGAAATACTGCTAAATGAAGGTACCAAGCAACATCTGATTTCAGCTACAGATCATGAATTTTAGACATAGCAGCAACAGTGACTGCAAACCAAACTCTTACTTTCTTGTGCTATGTCACTATGAAGCTACATCAGTGACACCTCTCCCTGTCGTGCACAGTCAAACCTGCACAAGAAGCAGCACTGGTTATGTGCTCCCACACCCCCTAGAGGAAAATCCTGTAAGCAGGAGTGTTGGGCAGAAAGAGCACAAGCAGGAAGTTCTGAAGTTGATGGAGCCCACTCTGCACAGAACCAGACTGAACCCAGCAAATTTCTCTGGTTACGCTGTACATACACTAAAGCTAAATTTAGCCCTGTATGCTTCACCGACCAAACTAATGGAAAAATTTACTACCACAGAGTATTGGTACTGCATCAAAGAAGAGGGTCCATGTCTGAATTATCTGGAACAACAGTTCTCAAGCTACATATCTATATAAATTTAACAGAGTTGTGGACTGTTGGACTTTAATAAGGACTAACGAAGCAAGCTTTCTTGCACTATAGGCTAATGCACTCCAATAATTTCTGGTTTGAACAGACAGTACTGCTGTTTTCCTTCCTTTTTGGTATTTTCCACTCTTTTCTTTAAAGAATTTCAGTGTTTTGCCTTTCTCTTTGTGTTAGGAAAGAGCATTTTCAGTTGAAGGCTTTTCTCTCTCTGAATGCTCTGTGTCACGTTTGCATATCACGCAGCATGCTGGCAGCAGGGGAGAGCATGGAAGCACCCACAAGCAATGCCTAATGAAGAAGATGAACACCATCAACAGCAAGAGAAGAAAGAAAATTCCACAATATTCCTTCCATCTGTTCGCTATACTGTGACAAAGTCCATTTTTAGTGTAATAGCCAAAGGGATTTTAAAAATGCTTCAGTACTGATGAACATATTTCCACTAAAAAAGTTACTGTACCGCAAGCAATGACCTCTTTCCTGTTCGAAATGCATTAAATACTGCAGTTCTTCAGAAAGCGAGGGACTGTTTGTGGGCACAAGATGAATCCAGGTGAGTGTTACACAAGCTTTTCGTGCACTGATTTTTGGTGTGCCTGCCTGTGACCTGCAGTACCCAAGCTGCTCCAGTCCTTCCTGAGCGTCTCACATTAGTCACACCTCACATCTGCATCCAGATTGTTGTTGTAGTATCATAGAATTATAGAATCACAGAATCATAAAGTCATAGAATCACAGAATCATAGAATGGCCAGGGCTGGAAGGGACCTTAAAGATCATCTAGTTCCAATCCCCCTGCTCTGGGCAGGGACACCTTTCACTAGACCAGTACTGAACATCTATTGAACACAGCTCAGCTTGTGCCAGATCCTTCTCCCACAGTTCATGTCCATACCCAAACTGATTTCTGCAGATAAAAGATCCATGTTACCAGAGCCATTTCAAGCTCCTTAAAAACTAGCTTGAAATAGAGCTGAAACCAAAGCCTACCATTGTGATACAGATAAAACTGCAAAAGAAGTCACTGAGAATAATCCCAAAGCAATGATTTCCTGTATAGGTATCATGGCTCCTAGTTCCTGCTATTTTGTTTTTTTGGAGTGTGAGTGTTTTACAGGACTGGAAGTAAAGGCACAAGATAATCTGCTTTCTGTTGAACGCTGCAGGCTGGAGTCTTATCACTGGAATTAGAAACACAGGGAATGCTGGAGGACAATTTTTAAGCTCAGTCACATACCAACCAGTAATCATATATACAGCTCTCACTGGGAATATCCAAATTCAGCCACGGTCACACTTCAACTTCAGGCTAATCAACTGTACTCCAATCAAGCCAGCAACTCTGCTGCAATGCAGAAAGTATCAGATCCATCAACACCAGAGGCATTTAACATGACATACAGACAAAACAAGCCCTAATCCCAATCTTCACCAAAGAGGCAGTTCCTGTGACATAGCTCCAATTAGCAATTTAAATGTACTTCAGTATCAAACATATTAATTTCATCTTAATTTGTTTAAACAAATGCAGTCCTACCATCAAGTAAATGGTCTCGCTGAGAGCTGATTATGGTCACTTGTTCTTGTTCAGCGTAACAACCAAAGCCTTCCTTGATATCTGCTCCCTCTGTACACATCAAAACTGTGTTTAAAGAATTCCCAAACCAGGCCATGGGAGCATATATATGCCATGGGAATTTTTCACAGGAAACAAATTCAGTAAATCAAGCCAGTAAATTTATACTAAAGACGCACAGATAAGTGGTTTGTTTATGGGTTTTTTCACAACTCAACATTTAAAAACAGTTCCAGAAACTTTCAGGATCTGTTTCCTTAAGAGGCGGGGAGTATCTTACAGCCAAATTCCTCTTTACTAGCTCATGAAAACTGCAAGAAAAAAAAAACACAAAGCCATTCACTTTTATTTGTTACAAGCAGAACTCTCACTGAAGGATGTTTAATATATATTGGAATCCTGATATATCATCCTCTGTGCATGAAGAATAAGGGCAATTTCAAGAGTTCCCTCCAACTTAACTAAAAAGAAAGAAAGGGGGGAGGGGAAGGGGGAAGTGAGAAAAGATGTTTGTTGCTTGCCTTTCTAAGACACTTAGAAAAAAAGAGAGAAAAGCCAGTTTCCCAGTTGCCAGTGTGCAAGACATTATAGAAAATCCAATGTATCTGATGACAGAAGGGGCAAAAGCCTAATCCTGCCTGATTCAAAATGCATAGGTTATTTGAGCCTAAGAGAAATTTCCTCAAGCTATTACCACTGCAACACCCATGAGATTCAGTAAGCAGTTCTTATTTTATTGATAATGTTTGTCCCTGCCCAGAGCTTGTGTATGGCTTTATTAATCTGAAAGACCCAGTAAGTAGTTGTCATGCTCTAAGGTTTCCTTAAACAGACTGATATCAGCAGAGCTTTCTAACATTCAGTCTGTTTGTTAACAGAATAGCAACTTCTGTCACTTCAGCAAGAGACTTGTGGTGTACTTTATAAATTATGTTGCATTAAAAAAAGAACCAGGCAGAAAGTTTGTAAGGATATTTGGAGAATCTTCTAGTTTGCTGATGCTCAAATTCCCCAAATGCAATACTCATTATGATTTCTGGACCACATGCAGAGACAAGAGAAAATAGAAGAGAAGCTGAAGAAAGCAAAAATTAGCTTCAGCAATGCAGGCAGATGTCTAATGGGAAATATGTCTTCCTGAAAGGGTAGTGGAAGTCCCATGGAAGTGAAAATCAAATTTACTCAAAGATCAGCCTCAGGACTGAATTTTATTTAGTAACATTAGTAATTCAGGCCCAATAAGGAGGTAAACGTATCCATGTCTATTTAATCTCAGCATAACTATGAGTTACTGATGCAACATGAACATTAAAGATCCAAACATGATTCTGAGAGGTTTCAGGTAAATATTAACAACAAACAGGCAAGTAAAAATGTCACTATGATCTCAAATATGATGCAGTGCTGTGCAGGTCCTCTGACTATTAACCCTCAGATTATTAACCCTCAGATTATTAACCCTGAGATTAGCCCAGATAGTTAGAGCATGGTGCTAATAAAGCAAAGGTCACAGGTTTGATCCCTGTACAGGCCATTCACTTAAAGAGTTGGACTTGATAATCCTTGTGGGTCCCTTCCAACTCAGAATGTTCTGTGATCTATAACAGAAGGAAAGGTTTCTCTGTTATTCCCACCTCAAAGAACGAGATCACAGAAGTAAAGGTTCAGGGAAGGGTAATAAAAATTTTCAGGGGATTTGAAAAGATCACACAAAGAGACACTGAAATGGCTTCAACTGTTTGCTTTAGAAAGGGGCTACAAAGGATGAGACAAGATAAAAGTACATCAAATAAGGAACCATACCAGTAAAGGGAGATGGGGAGTTTCTGTTTTCTGTTGCATAATACCGTAACAGAAAGATGTGCAATGAAACTGTGAAAAGTGAAAACTGAAAACTAGCAACAGGAGATCATTCCTCAAACACATGGCAGAATTTATTCTCATTGGAGGCTGAAGATGCCAAGAACTTAACAAAATGTTGAAGGAACTGGGTATTTACAGGGCACAATGTCATATTCTGAAACCATTGAGTTGCATGCACTCATCAGAAGACATTTCTTCCTCACTAACATTCATGTTATCAACCCCTAAACCTGCCTAGACAAAAGAGAAACTGAAGGTAATCCTTGGGTGTTACTTCGTATTCAAGAGTCTGACATTGCAAACTTTTGTCCCAGTTAACCTAATCACAATAACCAGAAGACAGCTCTGAAACCAAACTTAACCCAAGCCAAGCTAAAAATAAAATTAATCTACTTGCAAAATACAAACACACTATTTCACACTATTTTAAAATACAAAAGTTACAGTGCAAAAAGTAAAAGAAATGTTTGTTTCTACCCACCCATATATAAGTGTTGTTTTTCCGCAGCTGGCAAGCGAGTCTGAACTCCTACTTACCCATGCAGCTGAGAGATTTCCTTTGGAGAAATCTTTCTCTTTTTCCTAAAATTACTGACAACATCAGCACTATTAAAAACTATTGCAAAATATCCACTTTCTGTGAGGTAAATGTGTACTTTTATGCCTGACCAAGCAATGTTCAGACCTGAAGATAAGGCTTTTTCACACATTAAGCACACACTGTGACCCTTCTTTGATATTTACTTAGGTCTTATGAAGTCTTGCTAACACAAACCAGACTCCATTGCCATTCCGGGAACAACAGAAGTGTTTCTGAGTAGGTTGCTTGCTGAAGAATTGTATTAAATCCTGCATTCACTTTGGCAGGAAAACTGTGAGGATGGATGTGAATGACCAATTGGGAGGCTGACATGGTCCAAGGAGAGGAAATCTGTTGCAGAGCCAGACTACCCGAGCCATGTTTACTGTCCATCTCAGAATCCGTCCCCAGGTATGTTTCTCTAAGATACACATGTCCTCATGGGACTCCTAGTGCCTCTACTGCACCTTGCAGCCTCTCCACCACTCAGACAAGGGTATCTGTACATGAGAGAGAATACCAAAATAAAAGAGTAAAATAATTTCTTGCCTGAGCAATTTCCTTCTCACTCAGACAAATATTTTCTGCTTTCCTACACAGAAAACACAGTGCATGCAAGATAGCTGCCTCAATGGTGGATACTTAAGTGATAGGACAGACATTTATCTGCTGTATCTATGGGTAAAAGAGAGACTCCAACCTTAAAGTTTGCTGGCACTTCTCTTTGCTAGTATTTTCTGAACTTCCATTAGAAATCAAATTAATTTAATTTCTGTATTCCCTGCACAAACAACCTCCCTCTATATCCCTCCACTCCATTGCCTGTCAAACCTGACAAACATGAGCATCTCAGGCACAAAATACTTCAGCTGACAGCATGACTTCTTCAACACTTAAAACTTTACTCCCAGCAAGAATAATGGAAGGGGAGCTTCTTGGGCTGTATCCATTAATTTTCATTAAGCACTTCCTTCAAAGCTGTTAGGATACTCATTCCCCCATCTAGTCACAGCAAAGCTCTGATCTGGAGAAGTGATGAAAGGTTCACGGAAAAGAAGATGAGAGCCAACAATGTGAATACAATCACCAAAACTTCAATCTCAGCCAAGGCTATTAGAACATACAGTGCTGGTTGCCATGAGTCACACAGAAATATAACTGCTCTGCAGAGTCAAATACACCTCGAGAGAATCAGATTTTTGTAAGCTGTAGATTGCATTTTTTTCTCCCTCTTCCTCTTTTTTTTTCCCCTTCTCTTTCCAGTGTACTCCATACCCACTTAAGCAAATTTTCTCCCTGTTCTGCAAGCAGGGAACACTGTACTAAGCATATCAGCGGCCTGGCACACAATGGACTGTGGTACTATTTCAATGCGGTTGTGATGTACACTGCAGGAACAGTTTCAGTATTTGATGAAGATGACTGGAAATAGATGCAAAGAAAGTTCAGGTCTGGGTGGATAATAAATTAAGGCACAGCACCACAAACATGTTCAGACTGTTTTTAATATCATCTTGGTTCCACTAATGGCACTGAAGAACAGCCCAGAGCTGGAACTAAGAAAGCCTGCTAGGATTAATCTGGCATTATGCTAGCTCTAGGATTTGGAACACACCGATGTCCCGATGCTTTCCTATGTACCAGCCAAAGGTCAGCTGCATTTCCTTGCTTTAATCTGACTTGACTCCACAAAGACATTTCAGCCACTCTCCATTCCCAGTCTCCAGAAACTGTGTTCTTGAGCCCAAGCTGTCATGTACCGGCATCACTTTGTGTTGAACTGATGAGCCATACTTGAAATCAGTGTACCAGGGAACACAAGGAAGAAATCCCCCAATTCTGGATCCAGCAAACATGGTCCACAATCAACAGTGATTAGAGCAATGGGTCCCAGGCCCTATTTATGGTGGGAAGCATCAAACTTCACACCACATACTATTAGACATGCTATTTAGGTCTCTCTGTTTTCTTGGACCGCCTAACTGCCGCTGTTGTACCAGGGACGGAGAGAAACGAGGCAGGCAGGATCCAGGGAAAGCGGAATTATTTATTAATATCCAGACGGATTTTTATCCTGTAACTCGCTGGAATAGCATCAGGTGATTGGTCCCTTGACCATCCACCTCTCGGGATGGTTGGCTAAATCCCACAACACCCATTTCAAAATAATTCTGCAACTAAACATAACAATATTGCAAAACATTGTACAGCTGCAAGATAGACGAATTATTTTTTACAAAAACCCGTAGCAGTGTTTTTCATAGCTTCGTGAGAAACACAGAGCTCTCACAGAATGCTTCAGAAAACTGCAAAATTTCTCTGCTGAAGCCTTCCAGTGTCCACACCTAACCATCCAGTACACTGAGTAATATGAAAAGTAATATGTACTTTTGTACTTATGTAAAAGTAAAATACGTAAAAGTATACCAGAAGTGACATTACATCAGTGGCTTCCAAGGTTTAATCTGTTAAATGTGAATCATTATTGTTCACCTCAAAGACTACTGCTACAGTAGTCAATTGATTTAAGAGCTAAATTCAAGTGAGTTCAGTTCCTACTGACTTTCAGTAGAGTCAAGTTAGGTCCCTGTCTTGGGGTGTATGAATTTCAAAATTCATAAAACTCCTTATGAAAGTTGCTTAATTAATTATATATATTTTAATATATATAGGTCCTACTTAGAAAGTAGAGAGATGTGAAGGTTGTGATCTGTGTACTGAAGTGAGAGACTTGTTTAGCTGCAGGAACAGCTGTGTAAATTAGCTTTTCTCCAGTAAGGTCAGAAACTTGGAAGATACCTCATGACTGATGCAAGTTGCATCCTTCTTTCCTCTCCAAATCCTCAACTATATTGCAAATTATATCTGGGAAGGAATATCTGTGCAGCAATATTTTAAAGAGAGTCCTCGATGACAAGATGAGATTCTGGCTTCATGACACAAGGTCTGACAAGAGCACAATTGGATGTGACAGGCTTAGCAGAAGATGTTTTGGTTGTTTCAAAAACACATTGTATCTGGTAAGACTGTCAGACCAGGACTCTTCTCTAAACCCAAACTTTGCCCAAAGTAAGCAGTGTTTGATTCAGAAATTTGCTCCTGCCCACTAGTATATTACATAATTCAGAGAGCATTAATTAGGAGTGCTTGTGCAGGAGGGAACTCTGTTCCAAAGTCTGCTATAAAATGGTTGCATGTGCCTTGCCAGTTACTGCTTTCTCGATGCCTTGTTTTGCTCCCTTGAAAAATAGGGTAATATTTTTTAAACTGTGGAACACTTTGAGACATTATATTAGAAAAGTAAAAGAGTACAGACCGAATCTCCAGATGACACGAGGCAAAATTATTTTCTCAGTTGTTACCAGTCTACTAAAATTGTGAATGAAAAAATTTATAAGTGGAAGCACCATTAATATCCTGTGACCCACAGAATATCAAAGAAAGTAAAAAGGTTCAGACCCTTGCAATTGTAATGAAACAGATGTGGAATACACAAATGTGGAAAACTGAGGTCTAGAACAGAGAAGTTACTTGCTTATGACGGCACTGTTAGCAGGACAGCTGACAGCCACTTGTTGTTTCACATCCATGTGCCTTAGACTCTGAACTCTGTCATATCACAAACACCACCGGACACTCAGTCCTTTAATTTAAGGACTGTAAAGAAGACCTTTAATTCTCTGCAAGCACTTCTGACAGGGCTGTTTCCCTAAGCATCCTGCTTAGCTACGTCTTCATTTTGTGCTGTTCATGTGCAATCATAAAGATACAGTGCACTCTTCAGCTGCTCAGGTTCTCAGAATTCAGTCACGTTAAACTTCAAAGGTGTGAAATTCAATCTAAGTCACAAGCTCCAGAAATCAGGAAAGTTCTCATTTCAATGGGACAAAAAAGTGGATCATATTACCCACTTTTATAAGAATCTTCAGAATGACAGCTCTCAACATTTTTCATCATTAATTATCCAACTTTCTGATTGTGTTTGTCTCACCTGATATTTCTCCAGAATCTCTCTGGCACAAGGTGAGCCAGGTTTCTACAGCCGAGATCTCTGCAAGCCTTAATCCTTCAGCTGTGTCCCAGTGAGAACTCAGACTCTTGGCCAGCTGGAACAAGCATCCTATTCCCACACCTCCATAACACCAGGCACAGACTGTGGCTGCAACCCTGACTGGTATGTCAGAGTTAGAGAGTGAATGAGCAAGCATCAAAACACGTTTGAATAGAAAATGCTACTCCATCCACTTAGCAAATACATTTCAGATATGACGTCACAATGTGCTGTGTTACCTCACCCTACATTCCACCACGACAACCAGAGCAGAATTTTGTTTCTCTATAGCCCTTTTATTACTGCTAATTCAACCACAGTGGCATGGGCGTGAGCTGCATCTGGAACTTGGCCCATGACCCAGCCACTCAGCATAGCTCAGGGTCAACCAATTACTGTTTCACAGTCTCAGCAAATTTATCCTTTTCTAGCAGCAAGTTAGTTAAGTCTCAACCTTCCCACAAGGAATTAAGTGAGAATGAATGGCTCTGCGTCCAGCATTCCTTGCTGGAGGGCAGATTCATTTTAGTCATAGTTATTAGTTCCAAGATCTTGCAGAGGAAGAAAGCATTAATGAAAAGACACTGAACCACATCTTAGGCTCCCAGCTGTTTCATGATGCAGTGATGAAACAGGCTTGTTAAAAATATCCCATCAGAAATACGATCCAACCAAATATAGCTCTAGTTCCTTTATGTGACTGTAAGAGAGTACACAGAGAGGAGACATCTTGGCATACAAGCTCAAGGGCTGCGCTATGATATCCTTTCTTTAATAAAGCCTTCTTGCAGCCATGTGCTAAAGAGAACACTGTTGAAAAAAAGAAAAACAAAACAAAACAAAAAAAAAACAAACCCAAGCAAAAACACAAACAGAAATTAAAAAAAAAACCAACCAAACACAAACAAACACAAACAAAACCCGAAAAACAAAAACAAAAACAAACAAAACAAACAAAACAAACAAACAAGCAAAAAATCAAAAACAAAAAAAACAACTACGAAATGTATTTTAGCCCTGGATCTAAAGGGCTAAAATAATTATACTTGCAGTGACTATCAGAATTCTGTTGAAGTTTTTCAGGTATAGTTTCATAAATCTTACTATCTTCTTCCACAACAGAAATTTTCTTCACTGAGAACTTCAGTCTCACTAAAGTGAGACTAAAAAAGCAGCCACTTTTTTTGAAGAATGTATTACCTGCTAAGCAGATACAGCAACAGCTAGTCAAACATAGCTAGTCAAAGCAGGAGGTGAAGGAAACCACTCCATTGCTTTGAGCAAAAAGGAGCTTTTTTAGTTTAAGAGACAGAAGACTTGATATAAGTCAGAAGATTCCACGTACCAGCTTTAGACTTCTGAAGAGTTTGAATTAGAGATGCCTCTAACCTTTAGTAGGGATTCTGGCAACAGTTTGTCTCTAGGGACTCTGTATTCATGCTCTCACATGCAACATTACTGAGGCCACTGATGCGGGCAGTACGCATTTGTCAGATTTTTTGGCTGTGTTCCAATTCTGTCTAAAAACTGAGACAGAATATGAGAAACTAAAAGTTACTTGTATCTTTCATTTTTTAATAAGGTTCTTTTATTCTCCATGGAAATATGCTGGATAGGATAATGTCAGCTATATTCTGCTTCAAGGTCTCTACTCCATTCCAATGCAATGCGTTGCTGTATCCTATACGCACAGCAATAAGGATGCTATGCAGCAAAATTACTGCTTCTTTCCCAAACACAAATGTCAAGTTCCCTACTCCTAGCAGGATGCCATCTGCTTCTGCCCCCAGTGTGTTCCTGCTAACCCTCAAAACACCTGCTTTGTGACACACAGAAAATGCAGAGCTGCCAAGTAGGAAGAAGTAGAAGTCAGGGAACATGGAAAGTCTTCAGGCATCCTTCTTATGGCATCACCATTCTTCCTGCTGGGCCCAATATTTGCATGGTCTCTCTTCCCAACAGTGATGGGGTCAGATGCTTGACCAAACTAAGATGCAGGCAGCATAGCTGTTGTCATTTATTTCAGGGACTAGGCAGTGTATATTCATTCCTGTCACTTAGGACCACTTACAAAGTGGTTCCTAAGTTCCTCCATCTGTTAGTTACTATCCCTGAGAACCACTCACACTGTTGCCCCAAAAAACCACCAGTTTATTCACACTTAATGCTGGCTCTGCTCAAGGACAATTATATTCTACTTACAGCATTAAGATCAAGTTGGATTCCAGGTAAATCAGAGTAAGACTCCAACAGACAAGTGAGAGCTTTTACATACAAAATTTCTTTATGGTCAACCAAAATGACATAATTTGTGTGAAAATGAAAGAAAAAATATCATGTTATTATGATATTTTAATAATAGTTTAATTAATGCTCTAGCAAAATAATGTAAAAATAAGAAATACTTCTTCAATTCAAATGATCCCATTCCTATTGTGGATTATCACTAATGTAACAAATGCCTAAAATGAAATATTCCAATGTCAAGTTCTCATCCTTTTGGTGCAGTAAGTAGTCAGCCAGAAGAATTACGTCAATTGCGACTTCTTTCTTTCCAGGTCTTGTATCCATTTTATGACGACTTTTGTGTGTTTATACTCCACTTTGTAAATAGGTTACATTTTTTCCTCTCCTGATGGTTCTCAGCATTAGCCACAATTCCTTCTCTATACCAGGTACGATACAATAAAATGCGGAATGTATTTTTGGGAAAGAACCAAACAAGTAAATAAGTGACGTAAAAGTGAAGTAAAACTTAAAGAAAATCAGGTAATAATATAGCTAAAAAACAAGCTCAAAACAACAAAAGCCACCTTATCACTGAAAAATTAAGCTATTAGAGTTGGGACAGGCCAATCAGTAGTCATCTGATTCCAGAACTAGCTACAGTTTAAGTAATTTTATACATACGGCTAAAGTTAAGCTACAAAGACCATATAAACCCAGACAAGGCCTGACAAGTTTTCCAGACTGGTATGGTTATTTCTTATTAGAAAACTTGAGGTCTGTTATCAGCTCTAGGAGAACCAAGTTGTCTGGGGGACAGGACTACAGAGCTATGGACAGGAAACAGACAAAACCAGGAAGGCACCATTTCAAAATACTAGAAAAATACAAATATTCAGTCCCAGTCTGGATTCCAGCTAATCTGCCCGGATCAGTCCAAAAAGACAAAGCAAGGACATAGAGACAAGACTGCAAACCAGACGGAAGACAGGAAAGCCAGGGTGAGGTTTGGAACAAAATCACAAATCTGAGTAGGAGCTGAAAAACTACTTGGGAACCAAGGACTATCATGGAAAAGATAGAAATTGAGTAGAGAAGTGGCCTGACTAGTTTATAGCTCATATGGAGGGAGCTTTTGTGTACATCCCCACTTCATGCTGGCATAGCACTGTTGGGTTTTGGGATTGAGCAGTTCAACACCTTCCCCTCGCTTGACTGCAAATGCTGTTGCTGTCTCCCCATGCACTCACTCCAAGTCAAGAAAACAAGAGCCAGACATTACAATGGGTCTCCAACAAACGAGCAGGCTTTTGTGTGATCTCTTGTGCATTCTTTTTTTTTCTGGATATTGTTGGAAGCATAAGTTTTCAGTTTAAAAGACAAGGAAGGCACAGCAGTTAGCAGAGGACATTTAGTCATTAACATAATCACATTATGTAACATGCCTCCTAACTGGAAGAAGCCACCAGGGCAGTATCTCTTACGTATGTGGATCTCACAATACTTCTGATGTGGCAGCTCAAGCACAGAAAGTCGAGATAGAAACAATTCTACCTTACAGATCACCAGGAGTAACTTCTTTGATTTTTAATCATTCCTTATACCTTTGTAACAGCAGAAGTAAAGCCAGAAACCTCTCAAGCAAAGCGGGAAAGAACAATGCCTGTGAGCACCTTTTTCTCCTAATTGGCAGACATATGTATTAACCAATCTCCTCTCATTGCTAGGGAAGGGCCACAGATCAAATCCTTCACGGCAACATCAGATCTAGTTGTGTTCCTGACAGGTAAGAAACACCAAACTAAGGATAAAAGATGGGTTGCTTGTCTCCACAGGACACCAGTACTGGCAATGAGGAAAATATAATCCCAGCAACCATTAGTTTTATTTCATCCTTTCAGCTTGTACTGACATGTAGAGACTGACAGAAGAACATGATCCAAACACATAAAGGAAATTATCAGAGGAAAAACCTCCTGTAGGTAGACTTTATCATAAAATGCCCACACATTTATCAGCAATTATTTCATACTCGTAGTAAAGATAGGAGAGATGCCTACATCTTGTTTTATGATAAATGACTGTGTGAATTGTAACCAGAACTGTCTGCAGCCCTTGAGACCCATGAGAGGAAAAAGGGGAGGGAAACGTGGCTCCAGCATTTTCTTGGTGTTTTTTGTTTCCTCTGCATTTATATTTTTCAAGACAAGACAGCTCTACTTGTTAGGCATAGGATGGCTTTGCCTCAAGGTTACAAGGTCTTCAAAAACCTAATAATGAAGCTGACAACTTGCAGAGAAGGACATGTCTGGAAAACAGGAAAGCATTGTGAAATTCAGGCAAAACCACACAAAATTTAATGCATCTGCTCCTTAGAATTAATTGATTTAGAAGGTGATTGAAAGAGGAAAGTATTTATATTCACAGAAGTATGCCCATTTCCTTGAAGGAGCAATTATTAGCCTGAAGGTTAAAATAAAATATTCTCTACTTGCTTTACTAAAGCTCTAATTATTTAAAGTGTGAGTTAAAAAAAGCCCATACTACTCAAATGTGTATTTTTTTCATACTGTAGATACTTAACAATACCAGTAGGTTCATAGTTACCTCTCCTGATCACTTTCACACGCATGAAAACAAGTTTCTTGTCCTGATACTGCAAATCATGCAGGAAGACGTTTATTTAATGTGGGACCAAACTGTAGGTTTTCTAAAGCTTTATGCTTTTTCACTTCCCAAGACATTCACAAGCCTATGATGCACACGCTAGCATGAAGAACAAGAATGAATCTCTAAATCCAAAGAAATTATTCAGGACTGATTGGGCATTACTGTGTAAGAAGCTCAGAAAATTCTGCCTACAGAGAAGATGAGCTTTACTCTTACTCAGATTTCAGAAAGAACTCTGGAATTGTTGTTATGAGACAAGTTACGAATTGCATATTTTTACCATCTACCTTTTTTCTGACTAAATTGGATCACCTTGGCCCTATTTCATTGCCTTGTCCTATTACGTAAGTGTAGTACTGCTTGTACCATATACACATACCCACAACTCAAAATGCTCTCATTTTAAATTGCATTCCTTCCCCACTGCAGATATGAGTAAATTAACTCACTCATGTGAGCAGAGTAGAGTCAGGTTAAATGGAAGTTAGAAAGAAGTGCTCATCAAAATTCCTGCTGATATGCAAAGAAATCTAAGCTGGCACTGCAGCCCTGACAGCCAGAGAAGCTGCAGTGCCCTGTGCTGATGTGAAGTGTTGCTGGCAGCAGAGACAGCAGCTCTGGCAGCACTCCTGTGCCAGGGACACCTGGTATCGGTGTATCTCTGGTGCCTGCTCAGGTGCACATTTGAATCCAGGCAGCCAGTCCTTGAAACGAAAGGCAAAGCCAAGGGACAAACTTTTAAGTGCTTTTCTGCATAATGAGGATATGGACTTGTTTATTGCTCCAGCACTTAAGAAATACCTCTGGTAATACCCATATCCCAGAATTCCATATCCCATTCCCCTCCCCAGGCAAAAAAAAGAGTTTATATTCGCTAGTGTTTAACCATCATCCTTGATCACAAGATTTTCTCACTGTGGGTAGGATTTACTACTATTTTAATACAGGCTGGAGGAAACTAGGTAAGTTTAGCAATAAGATTTTGTGAAGTAAAATGTGGGCACTGCTTCCCTGATACAGTGCGGGGTGTGTGTGATCAGCCACACCACTTGCTGTGACAGGAGGCAGGTTGTCAAGCTGGTGGGTTAATCAAGGGTGGGCTGACAACTCATGAAGCTCAACAAGGGCAAGTACAGTGTCCTGCACCTCAGGAAGGAACAACCCCATACAACAGTACCTGCTGGGGATGACCCAAATGAGGTTTTCCTACTAGAAATGATTCAGCTTTTCAAATGATGTGAGCATAAAAGGCTTCTCCATTATTTTTTTTGTGAAACAGTGCCCATACCTGCCATTCTGTAAGTAGTCGAGGAAGGAGGATAAAAACTCCTTTTGTTGCTCAGGAAGTGGGATAATTTTCTTTATGGTGAGTTTTTCAATCTTTGGCACAAGTTGCCAGCACATATTTGTTGAGCTTCTTGGCATTCTGCTCACGTCTCTGCCACTAACACCTGCTCAGAGCTTGTGGAAAGTGTTCTCCTATTCCTAAAATTCCATCCTCCTTCTCCTGTCCACCCTCAAATCTCAGTAGATCTCACAAAAACTGGCTGTGATACCACTTCTCTTGCTGATACACAGTGAGGTCTTCATCTCATTTTTCCTTAGCAACACATTTGCTAATTCTTCCTTGGCATTGCTTATAACCAGATATTAACAGATACTGTGAGAACCCAAGAGTCAATGATTTAAAACAGGCACAGAGAGAGGACATAGGAAAGGTGACTTTTACAGTGGCTTGCCAGCTATCAGTTTTGACCCAGTATCAACTTGTTTCCTTCTCCATTCCCTCTTGTGCCTGGAGCAAGGAGCAAGCTGCTGCTTTAGAGGCAATTTTCTGCTTAAATAGCTTTAGGTGAGGAAATATAAAACAAAGGGGTCACCAACAGATGCCAGTGTCAGCTACAGAAAGATTCCCAGCCATAAATTTTAGGACACATTGCACATGAACACACTCTTTTTAATCATAAGGGAAGAAAGTGCCCTTTCCCCCTTATGGTTAAAAAAGTAGAGCATCATTAATTAATATATGAAATGGATCCTCAGTAAATCCTCCCTCTGTTCTTTCCCACTCAGGTCCCTGCTGCCAGGACCTAGAATATACTCAAGGCCAGTACTCAATCTGGCCCCTCTTAGGAAAGCAACAGTCAAGATACTTTGGGGCTTCCAAATATTTCAAGACCAAATGCGTCAATATTAAAAATCACTCAACTTCCGCTGACAATTTTGACCATTCAAGCTGCTGTTTTCATCTCTTCTCACTAGTAATAAAGAGGTTGCCAGCAAAATGGTCAGCTAAGATCAGCTTTTGTATACATTATATAAAATCATCTACCTCACTGTCCTGTGGTTGTATTAAGTCTACAGGGCTAGCAGGGGAATCACTGAGCTATTATTTCACTGTTTTACTACAAGAAAGATGATGTACTAAGATCTTAGGGAGCTGCTGTTGAGACCTAACTCTACTTACATCAAGATTTAAACAGGGGAAAATAAAAACATCAAAAACTATGAAAAGTATCAGGGAAATATTTTGTTCTGATGATGCGCTGCTATGATTTTCAACATTTCTAAATGATAGTACAAAACTGGACAGTAGGGTATAAACAATCTCACTGCCTGTTGAATAAAAATGTGCAATTTAATGACGTTTTTTCAACAGGAAACACAGTTTAAGATAGGAAGTTATCTATTACAGCTTTGATAGTTGGCAACATTATTTGGCATGCTGTATGTTTTTATGCAGGACTGTTTGATGTGGTTATTAACTAATAACTGCTCACAAATAGAGTAGAGCATTGACATTACATCACTAACTGCAGGTTTGCCTATATTTAAACTTGTCAGGAAAGTGGCAATGAAAGAAGCCTTTTCCTTGTGGCTTTCAAGCACTCAGGAGTTATTTCTCTTTTGGCAGACGGCGTTCATTTGCTAGTGTAAAGGTTTTTCTGAGCCTCCTTAAAATTATTCAGGAGCAAAACTGTTTGCTAATCACCTTGTAAAGAAGTGAGAGCTCTTTCTAAAAGACACTGGGAAAGGTTTAAACTCCCACCAGGCTGGAAATATAAGACTCTCTATTAAGCAACACAGCAGAAACCACAAATACAGAAGGGAACGGAAGGCACCTCTGGAGATCACCTAGTCCAACCTGCAAAGGAATGGTCACCTAGAACAGGTGACAAAGGAACTCTTCCATGTGGGTTTTGAATGTCTCCAGACAGGGAGATTTCCCTGGGCAGCCTGTGCCAGTGCTCTGCCACCCTCAACATAAATAAGCTCTTGTTCATGTTGATGTGTTTGCCAATTATCCCACAACGGAAAATATCCCTTTCATTTGCATTATTTTCACTACTCTGGAAAATTAGGCTTTGAAGTGAAAGCTAAAAATTGGGGGCCTGTTTTTTAAAGGGAAAGAGAATACTCTGCCTACTCCATCAAAAAGGCTAGTCAGCAGAGAGAAAAAAAAGACATCCCCTCCATGAAACAGGTCTCTAGATGCAGCTAGACCATAGCCATCATGAAGGGATTCCAGCACTGTCCTTCAGCTCTTGGATGTCACTGTACAGGTGGCAAATATTTAGCTGAAAGGAGGAGGTAGAAAGAGAGAATTCAGACCTAAAGACAAATTGCCAGTGAAAATGCACTACTCAGGTGTATTGCTGGAGACTGGATTATTTCAAACTCTGAACAAGGCAGGACTGGGCTGCAGAAGCTATCAGCACAATCTCCAGCCTACAGACTGGCCATTGTGCCCCCTAGCACATGGCCCGCATAAGACTGCTGTGCACATACACTGCCATAGCTGTGTGTAAATTACACACTATTTATGTCACCTCTGAATTTGGCTTGTTGCTTTTCCTTTTAATACAAGTTGGCTTCTACGTATGGCAATTAAAACTAACCTGGCAAGTGGGAAAACACCTGTATAAACTTCTCATTATTCTGGCATTCCACACTAATCATACCATGTTTTAAGAATTCAGTATTGCCTGAGGTGGACAATTTTTGTGATGTTTTACAGCCAATGAACTTCCACCAGAAGAGCTGCCACTTTCCCTGATCCCAAAGTTTTAACATTACCAAATCCTGATTAGCTTTGTGGATTAATCAGGTTTCAAGCCTAACAGCCAAGATGGATTTTACGTAAAGCTCTATTCATAGCTGACTGGGCAATACCTGTTAAAATTTACAGGCACTGGCAGATCTGCTTCAGATAGCTCCTTGGAAGTAATTAACTGTCTTGCTTCACGGATGCCATGTGTAATATATTCCAAAAAACTAAATTACATAGAATTTATTGATGTCTTGAGTTTTTTTATTCAAACTCAAAACTGATCACATTCATCAAGAGGGCCACAGGCCTGGAACCAGTTTCCAAAGAACTGCAGTTTGTTTATGATGCAAAGGTAGTGGCTTCACTCTGCTTTGCTGAGAGAACAAAGCAATTTTGATTTGGAACATGTTTTGCTTGGGCAGTCTGAGACTGATTAATCCTGAAACTGCAAAATTCTCATCAACTAACAGATATTTGCCTGAGTTTTGAAGAGAAACTAAGCTTCACAAATCTTGCTATCAAGGCAAATTCTTTATAATTAAAAATAATTTGTTCTATGTACAGGATGCAGTTATAAGGACTGAGAAATACAAAGTTCTTCTACAACCCCTATTCTGTTCTCCTTGAGGTCAGTAATATTTTGGACAGGCAGAAGGCTGCATGCTGACAGAAAGGAACAAGATATCAGAAAGAGGGCTTACTTGTGTTGATACCAAAAGGGTTACTATATGGAGGCATTCAAGGCCAGGCTGGCTGAGGCTCTGGGTAGCCTGGTCTAGAGGAAGGTCCTCTGCCTGTGGAAGGGGCTTTGAACTAGATGATCTTTAAGGTCACTTCCAACCCAATCCATACTATGAAAACTTTGTGCTGCTTGCTCTTTTGAGCCTTGAGAGCATTTTCTGCATGATCTTCTCAGACCAGTGATGATCTCCATATTGGGAATAAGGAGGGAAGAAAGTGATTCTGTGAATATCAAGAAGGGAAAAACCTCTAGTCTCACTAGTATGATCCTAAGATACTCAGCTATTAATGAACTGAAGACATTCAAAATAGTCCCTGTTGGAGAACAAAGGGAAGAGCAATGGAAAGGAAAATTGCAAGGCATAATGTTTCATTTTTTAGTAGCCAAAATGATGCGAGAACCACAAATGTATTATTAACCTCACTACAGTGAGAATAAATATAATAATAAAGAAGAAATGTATTCATTATTTGTGATTTGACAGTTTCTTCTATCTGTTGGGATGAAACACCATGTGAAATTAGTAAAACTAGAAGTTCAAAAAAGATTCTCCAGAAGAAATTTCGCAGTGCTAATGCCCCTAATAACCTTGGAATGTTCAAGTATGCAGCAGAGCAAGGCTCAGCTATTTCAGTATCAGAAGGTCTTAGAGCCTAATATTTTCAGTAATATCAACTTCTGTCCATTTGCTTTCCTATTTTACCTACTTTCCTTTTTTTTGTTGTTGTTTTTTAATAAGATTGGCCAATTATGGATTCCTGTGGAAAGATGGACATTTCAAAACTCATATTTCTAAAGACAGGTTTTTCACCTGAGTAGTGCAGGAGATGAATTTGCAGCAGTTACATTAGATGTCTGGAAACGAGAAGAGAAATCAAAAACTCAAATATTTAATAATTTTTTTTCTCACAGTATTTATGTCATTTAAGAGAATCTGAATCCTCTTCTTATATTCTCAAAGCAGCTAGTAATGGCTTTGGGTATGACTTGGTAAAAAAATGTAAAGCAAATTTAATCAAGTTTTACGTAACGGAGACAATAAACAAACTCCTGTAACCTACTCTAATTTCACTGGCATCTTTTAATTTAAACTCTGTTGTGGGAATTTTTAATAATATAAGCTGTAAAGTCTGAATTCAGATCCATTTTTCCCCCTTTTGCTCAGACCTAGTTTTTCAGTGGAGCCTGATACAGAAATAAGAGTATCCACAAAAAAGCTCTAGATCCTGATGCTTTTCAGTCAGGTGTTTTTCAAAACCTATCTGTTTAGGAATACATACCTCATACTTAGGAATCTTTGGAAGGTATTAATGAGTGTCACCACACCTTCTCCCTTCGAACAGTTGAATATTCACCTTTGTATCATCCTGCCCATAAGGAACTTTTTTTTTTATTTCATCAGCTTCAACTGATCCTGTTTTGCAGGCAGGCCTTTGTGAGAGCAGGAAAGGCTAGGCAAAGTGAAGGACAAAGGCAGCATGATTACAATTCCCAACAAATCCTGGACAAAAGTCCTGAGACAGATGCAATAGCACAGGGTGCTGACCCTAGCCAGCAAACAAACACCCATCCTTCCTTGGCTCACTCAATTCTCCTCTGTGACAATAATTTAAAAAATCAAAGGAAGGAAAATAGCTTATAGACAGAGATACTGACAATTTAATAAGAAACCCAAAAGCTGTGTCAGCAAAGCAAAAAGAAGGTATTCACACCTTGCCATTGGCAAGCAGGGAGATGTTGAGCCACTTTCTGGGAAACAGTGCATCCCCAGATGTAACAGTTGCTTGGAAAGAAAATGCCACTTTTCCCTGAACTTTCACTGTTGAGCACATCATACAGTACGGAATATCCCTTTGGTTAATTCAGGTCACTGTCCTGACTATGTCCCCACCCAATCTCTTGCCCACTGCTAGACTATTCACAGGGGGAAGCCTTGACACTGTGCTAGCAACATGCAGCAATAGTCAAAACACCGGTGTTACCAACACTGTTTTAGCCACAAAGCACAAGCACCTTGTGAGCTGCTATGAAGGAAGTCAACTACGTAACTTCATCCCAGCCAGGACCACTACAAATATACATACCATGGCAGGGTATAAACCCAGTCTACGGTACTCCACCCTAGAAAGAGTTGGGTTTTCTTGTTTTTAAGGAGTGCACCTCATGCACTTAACTACACCTTTCCATGGCTGTAGGATAACGAACAAAAAATGCAGAAGGACAGAACTTTGGTTTTGAGCACCTATCTGCAGAGTAAGTACTATAAAACACCATTAATATGATTTAATTAAATGAAAAGAAAGGACATTTAATTAAATGAAAAGAGAGGACAACCTCTCATTCTTGCAGACTACTCTTAGACTTTTTCACTTCTTAGGAATCCTCACTTTAATATCACTTCTCACTCAACCCACCTCCTTACAATCACAAGAGCTCAAACAAGGTTCTTTTACCCATGCTCAGCATCATCTTTTTTCCTTTAACTTTCAGCCTTAGATGGAAATGCTCTCCATAAGTGGTTCTGCTGCCAGTCTTATGCCTGATTGCTTTAATTAAAATGCTGGAAGGGATGATTTAAGAGACTCATCATCAGGCTTGGCATAACTGGACTCCCAGACCCAGTGTCAAATGCTCACAGGGCTGCCCCAATCTTTCATCCTTCTAAGGCAGCTGTAGGCAGTATTATACAACATGCTTTGCAGCAAGAACCATTTCTGAAAAAAAAGCATTAGAAGAAAGGTTTTGTCTTCTTTCTTGAAACATAAAAAATCCCCCTGGCACTTTTTCACAGAGTCCAGATTTCTGTTTATAACCACAGCCAAAGCAGCCCTAACATTTATGCCAGAAGTAGCTTTATTTTAGTAATGCCAAGCGTATGAAGTTGAAAATTGCCTGGTGATCCTCTGGAGCAGAACATGGTATGTAAATAGCCTCACTATTTATATCCTATATAGGGCCGGTTTCAAACTAAAATGAGAAAATTAAATGGGAAAAAGAGGTTACTACACTCAGATATTCTCCAGCACTTGTCAGCATCAATTAAGCACAAAAGATCAAAGCATCAGAAACAGAACAAGACTGTTTTCAAGGTGTCTCAGATCCCACTGCACTGAGTTGACAGCTGGGTATGTACCATGAAGGCTTGCCAGACAGAGCCAGAAGTGAACCACTGTGGTCATCGATATGGCTCTAGTCTCTTAATTACTACATTTTCTCTTTGTTCTTGGAGATTACATTCTAGCTTTTCCTGAACTGTGAGTGCTGTTTTACATGCACTGCTTTCACAAATTAGAGAACAGTGGGGCATCATCTTCATTGTTAAAAATTCTTGCCTGTTGTATAAAGGTTAATATTACTACAAATGAGCAGCTAAAATGTTAGTTTCTGGAAGACCAAGTTAAGGAGGACATACACGTTACTAAAATCTCACAGCTGGGGCCTTGTAGGGAGAACGTACACAGATGTAGCCAGTTTATACAAGGCACATGGTAGTTTAAGTAAGCAGTTACCATAAATGATGCATTTTCACCACTGCTGAGGTGGTGAAAGTCTTGAAGCTTTTCTGCACTCCCTATTTCTGTAAGTGTTGTTGTACTGCCATCAAGTGGGGAGAACCCATAGGAAGAACGATAGCCATAAAGATATATGAACAGAGGCACTGCAGTGAGTGAGAGTAAGAGAATTCTGAATTCCCAATTCCAACAGTCATATTTTAGGATCCAATTCCAAAGTAACATGCAGATACACAGATAACTTCCATATAGTTTCTACATAATAAAGAAACAAGACCAGGAGACTTGGGCTGAGTATCAGTACAACAGATGCCACAGGCACCAAAGACTGTGACCAGACCACAAACTAAGCCACATGAATAGATACTGACACTGTAATCTGAATTACCTGAAGGCCCACATAAACAGAAACATTTTCTAGGGAAAAGAAAAATTTATATTCAGAAAATAAGTCACTAACTCAGAACTATTATTAAAATGTAACTCTATGGATGTTATCTCTTCTTTTGGTTGGTCTAGTTTTACAGTCCGATGCACTTAACTAAAGGGCAAACTATGGCCTATTTTAGTCAACTAAACAAACTAGTGCCTTACCTTGTGCCACTGGCTTTAATCAACTTGGGAATGCAGTGCCCATTCTAACTCAGAACCTGTAAAAGGGTTCTATTTATCCCATATTTCCTTTGTAGGGTCAGTCCAGTAGGGTCCAGAAAGGACCATCTGTCCCTC
Source organism: Rhagologus leucostigma (assembly GCA_013397725.1). NCBI lineage: Eukaryota > Metazoa > Chordata > Aves > Passeriformes > Rhagologus > Rhagologus leucostigma. Next base: position 4,309,607 of record VZTD01005999.1, read on the forward strand.
TGTAAAAGAGTCACAGAGTCAACTGGAAATGCTGCTGAGTTCTTTTCTCTGCAATGTCCAACCCTAATACAGATGGTGCAAACAGTTCTCTGTGTCTGGCTCTGAAGAGGCAGCAGAAGGGATATTCCTGGGCAAAGACATCCTCTCACTTCAGTGAGAGCCAACTTTCAAAGATGACAAGAAAGTCTTTTGAGGTTTTAAGGAGGTTTTAAGATAAAATGTATTCCATCAGTTGCCTTTAGCCAATGAATTTCAGGCAGAGATTGGAGATAATGGCATGGAAATATGACTGATCTATCCATTAATACAGCATGTCACCACCAAATGGTATTATTTATGTTTTATGAGTCTAAATGTGTTTTGTATGTTGCTGAGTGTGCTTCCATTAACTCTCAGGCAGAAAGGAACATGTTTGCATTTGGCAGCAGATTGTAGACAGTGTGTGAAACTAGAAACTGGGAGAAGTGCAGCTCAGGGCTGCCATTCTCAGCAACAGGCACTAACTGGATAGCAAACGCCTGCCTATGTCCTAGAGTGGCACAGTAGAGTTTAAGAGGTCAATGCTTTCATGAATACAAATTTGCTATTGCAAAAGGGAGGGATTTGGTTTGCACATAGGGAGTTGCCAATAGGAATCAAAGCATTCTTCCTCTCTGAGCCTGTCAAAGTTGAGATCCAGATATCTCAGGATCTACCTCCACAGTAATAACCAGACAAACGTGATTCTCTGGGTAGGTTATGGGCAGTGCTTGACCACAGATTTCAAAGAGCAAGGGACTGATTCACTCTCCCTTACCCTGTTTTGAGTACAAGAACACACTGAGTTACTAAGAGGTCTTATCCTGAACCATTTTTTATGATTCTAGAGAACTAACAAGTGACAGACCAGAGGGTGTGCATCTCCTTTGGTATTTGGAGGACAAAAGGATGCCCTTCTCTGGCTCAGTACTTAAGGTAATACAAAGAAAACTATACAGAAAACCAAGGATATGCCACAGATTTTGAATACCTTTGTCCTTGCTTTGACAGAGTATCAAGCACTTCAAATAGTAGGACCCAACCTAACTTGACTAATTTCTATTAAATTTCTCAATGAACTGATATGCATAGTCAGGATTTCTCCCTATCGTTGTTTGTTCCATAAATTATATCAGTTTACAGTCCAGGTTAATTCAGTGTGAGTTTGGTTCTAGGTACCTCAAAGATAAAATGGTTTTTTTCTTTTTTTTTTTCCAAACATGTGATTCTGTGGTCACTGAAATCCACAAACTCTCCCAGAAGAGCATCTTTTCATTTAACAGGAGAGGTGGCTGACAGGCAAAAATTCACACTACAGTAGGTAAGAGAAATGGGGAATTTTCAGAAAATGGCAATTAACTCCTCAGGAACACCACCACAGAGTCTATCTGCTTGAACCAGATAACACTGCATAAGTGGAGGAAAAGGCCAGTAAGAACTGCCTGAGTAAGAGGGAGGTGTAGGAACAAACCACTGATGAGCAGATAACAGTGCTGTTATTGTTAGTATCTTTTGCTGCTTGCCTGTGTCTTTAATTAGAAACAGCTAAAATGCCTACATCTAAGACAGTGAAGAAGGTAACCGAGCAAATGTCACATCAACAGACACTGCAGGAAGAATCATAAAAGCACTTGAAGGAAAAATGGAAGCAGATGCACCACTGAAACAGAAAAGACCAAAATACCATGAAATTGTACTTCAGAAACTAGAGGGAGACAGATAGAAAGAATGAGTTTACTGAAGTCAAACACGTTGTATCTCCTCCTGTGGGAGACTGCTGGTCCCAAAAGACAAAAAAAACCCCCTACTTTTACTTTTCTTGATATATTTGCTCTATAACAGCTTATATAAAAAAGTCCCCACAGACAGGAGGGTAGGCAGATGAACCAACAGATAACTTTACTCTGTAGTTCCATGGGGGGAGTGATGGATTTTTAAGTATTTCCAGTCACAATGTCAGAAAAAAAGTGAGGAAGAGTCTTGCCTCTTAACTGCAAATGTTTGGGAAGTTTGGAAAGGGTGGACACCATTACTCAATGGGAATGAAATCATGACAATGGAACAAACCCTCTCAAAACAGTAGTAAGAGTCCATTGCTTGGGAACTTCATAGCTTTGGAAACAGAAACTGGCCAGATTAAAAATGCCAGGTGTTAACCAAGATCCAGACCTTGTATTACTATTCAGACTTGTACCAAATCAGCCTGCTTCTGAATTTCTCAGCAAGGTTCTATGTTTAATAACTTAAATCCAAGTAACCTTTAACTTTGTGTTTAGAGAGCAGACAATCCAAAATCCAGATCTGGATCTAAAGCATGGAGAAATAATATTCAAAATATCACCTGTTCTTCCAAGAATTTCTAACTGAATAGAATTCACAGAACCACAGAATCACAGAATCACAGAATGGGTAAGGTTGGAAGAGACCACAGTGGGTCATCTGGTCCAACCTCCCTGCTCAAGCAGGGTCAGCCTAGAGCACATTGCACAGGATTGCATTCAGATGATTCTTGTATATATCCAGTGAGGGAGACTCCACAGCAAATCTGTTCCAGTGCTCGGTCACCCACCCAGTAAAGAAGTTCTTCCTCATGTTCAGGTGGAACTTCCTGTGCATCAGTTTCTGCCTGTTGCCTCTTGTCCTGCTGCTTGGTACCACTGAGCAGAGCCTGGATCCTCTTGGCACCCTCCTGTCAGACACTTATAGACATTGATAAGGTCCCCTCCCAGTCATCTGTTCTCGAGGCCGAACAGGCCCAGCTCCCTCAGCCTTTCCTCGTGAGAGAGATGCTCCAGACCCTTAATCATCTGTTGCCCTCCACTGGACCCCCCTCCAGGAGCTCCAAGTCTCTCTTGGACTGAGGAGCCCAGAACTGGACACAGCACTCCAGATGTGGCCTCACCAGGGCTGAGTAGAGGGGCAGGATCACCTCCCTTGACCTGCTGGTAGTGCTCTTCCTTATGCAGCCCAGGATACCATTGGCCTTCCTGGCCCCTGGGGCTCACTGCTGGCTCATGGACAGATTGTTATTCACCAGGACCCCAGATCCTTCTCTGCAGAGCTTCTTGCCAGCAGGTCAGCTCCCAGCCTGTACCAGTACAGTGAAAGTTGCTTCTGTCTCTGCAGCAAAATTAATGAACTAACACATGGATGAACCTTCAGGTTCTCTGGATTTAAATGCTCCTGTCCCTAAGCTATTTGGAGTCTCTGGTGTCTCTGATTCTTTGAGCAGGGCATCCCAGCTTAGCCCTCTGGACAGACTTCATACTCTGAGATCCTTCAGTCAGGGACCAAAGGTAACAGCAAGGTAAAGTCTTCTGTTCCTCATTTTTAATATAGGAATGTATGCTAGTGATAAAAAGCACTGGAAAACCATCCATAATTCCACTGTGAAATTAACTGGGCACTTACAACCAAGTTGAAACAATTTCCAGCTATTTTATGCTACTCATTTAACTTCAAATATTTCAATTTTAAGATTTCTTAAAAAGAGAAGGTACTAAAGGCAAAGAGTCGCTGAGTAAAGTTTCTTCCAGTTTTCCACCCACCAGGTGGTTATTATCCTTAATGCATACAGAGCAGAAAGCACTTCTCTTCCCACCACTTGACAGAGGATGCATCTTTTGGACATTATAAGCTGTCCCCTAACACAAATCCATCATGTTTGTACATACCAGGTTTCTCCCACACACACCTGGGCATCAGCAGTGCTTTTCAAATGGAACCAAATTAATTTCCAGGGAGCTTGCTGTAGTTGTATTTTATTCTTGTGTTGCCAATGTTACAAATTCAGAGCTATTTTAGCAGTCTATTAAACGCTTCTCTGCAGAAATTAAGTTACTTCAAATGAAAGGAAGGTATAAATAACAGGTACTGTATTTCATTCTTACTCCTTGTTACACAGACATTGTTTGGGATCATGGCTTAGTTGCACAAGGCAAACAAGATGAATAAATAAGGCTTCAAAGCAGTGTAACATTACAAGCAAGCCTCACAATATAAAAAGCTTCATCAGTTAGCGTCAAACTACATTGTTACTGGCCAGTGGCTGAACAGCTCCACTCTCCTATCATGAGACTGTTGGAAAAGAGCATCTGATACCTGCTTGGTGACTGTGCCAGAAGACTACAACTGATGTTGTCACACAGCACTGTGATATCTTAAAGGGACACTCCTGAGTTACTGTTGCTTGATAACAGCACATTTCTGTCATAAAGGCAAATCACCTCTAGGCTGCAGCACATGGGATCATTAACATCTGACATGTATCCAGATACTGCAGAGTATGGGAAGACATCCCAAAAGCAAGCAGGTTTCATATCATCTGATTTTGGGTGCCTAAATTAGAAGGTTAATCACCTCATACCGCCCAGAGACAGAAATATAAGCATTCAAAATACAATTTATAGCTACAGCTTAAATGACATTGTCCTGGGCTGCCTCCTGAAAGAACCCATTGCTACCACTAGGGAACCTGGGGAAACTAGCCAAAGATAAATATCCACATTTAGATGTCCAGTGTTTGACACAGACTGGCTTGATTTAAATAATTGTTTGCAAGACTATAATGCATAGGGCACAGGAGGACACACCAAACTCAAAGGACCAGAAGTAGTGAGAAAACCCTTATAAGTTAACATAAATCCACTTGTATCAGTAGAGCATCACTACTTTCAAACTGTCAGAAAACTAGTTTGCTGCTGTATTCACTTCCTGTTACAAACAGGCAGGCAGTATCACAATAAGGATATATTCAATAAGTAATTAAAAACTTTAACACCTAAATGCAAGGAAAAAACCCCAGAGATAAGTCAGTGCTACATTTATTGGTATAATGGTTCCTTCATATCTTTCAAAATGCATTTTTAACAGTGTAGATGTGCACCTTGCTGACCTTACTGAATGCCCAACTACATTATCACCATTTTAGTCCTGCTGCTAAAAGGAAGTGCATCATTTATACATGTCTAAAAAAGCCTATCAAACCAAGTTTTCAAATCAAATAGAATAATTTCTTTGCAGTATTCTTGAAATACATTGTGGTCCTCTTTCCTTTGAGCTGCAATTCAGAATTATCAAGATCTCACATAAGGCTACATGAAAAAGATCAACAGCAGGCAAACCAAGCCAAGTGCTTCCCCAGCTCTGCCAAGAATTAAACACAAAGCTCCATCAGCAGGAGGGCTTTCTTTGGTAACAAAATCTGTCTCAGCCTGTATGTAAAAGATTTCCTAAGGCTGCAAATTAAAGCTTAAAGACCACAAGAAAAGCCTCAAGACAATGAGAGCTCCTATAGAAAAAATGCTGTATAGAATTTCCAGAAATAAAAAGGTAATAATTACTTCTAGTAACAACAGTAATAGCAACAATAGTCCCTCTTTTTAATGATTCTCTTTCCCTAGAGATCTCAGCATGTTTTATAATTTATATAAGCAGCAGTGTGTGGTTCAATTAATACTGAAATCCAGCCATCTCTGAGCACAACTGCAAAAGACAGCATTAAATTACATTTCATTATGTACAAAGAGAAAAAGCTATATTAATTTGAAATCACAAGGGAAGTGTCACAAGACATTTGGAGAAAACACCAGGGCTACAAACCACTCCCTGGAAAAGTGCCATTGAGTATTTAACAAACTGAAATGGTCAAGACTTCTTGCATGTCAAAAGGAAAAATTAGACTGCACTTCATCTCCTTACCCATGCCAGCACTGCTCTGAAACAAACTGAGGAGGCAGTTCATCAGTGATTGAAAGGGAGAAGCCCAAACACTGTATGGGAGTGCTCTTAAGAGCAGCTCTTGAAAAGGTTTGAAAAATGCACAGGCACTACTTGCCCTGGAAATGGATTTATTGGGAGCATGAAGCAGCCTGCTAGTTCTGTTCCACATTGCATGTATGCAAGCATGGGCTGACATATGGACCATACATCTGACTGATAATGTCATATTAGTCTGATTTCTCTTAGCACAGTATTAAAGACAAAGATGCAGTATGATGAACAAAACTGTAGCATTTCAACAGATTTCTGAAGGAAATTAGTCTGATTTGACAAGAGTGTGCAACCCAAAGATAAATATCTGTCCTACAGCAATTCTGCTTATTAATTAGCAGCAGTGAAGAAGGAGACTGAGCATTTCACTTTCTTCCCTTTTTATTAATATGCACAGTAAGTCAAAGCTTCCGTTGTACAAAGCAAGATGGAATACTGTTAGTCCTATCCCAAAATAACACATGGACCTCCAATGAGGCAGCACATACAAACATTTCTAACTCCTTCTGCTCAGCTTTTCCATCACCCATCATTCACTCTTGTCACTGAAAGCCACCAAGTGTGTGGTATTTCTCAAGTACAGATCAAGTGTTACACTCAGAAAGTATCATAAAGTAAATAAAAAATTATAACTGGAGGTAAACAGAATTAAAACAGAAACTTAATCCTGTTTTTCTTTTAAAATTATCATCATATTCTCACCAGACCAGAAACACTAGTTTGGAAATCCTGTATAAGCTGTCTCTTTGAAACTCCTGTCATCTTGGATGTAACTGGATTTTAGGGCTAAATAACTGCCGCCACAAACAGATTTTTAAAAAAACCAAAACCAAACAAAAAAGCCCACAAGCAAACAACAAATAAAAAAATCCCCAAAACAAAACAAAAAAAACCCAACCAAGCAAGCAAACAAAAATAAAAACATAAACAAAACAAAACAAAAAAGGCAAATAAGCACATCAGAAACATACTTGGGCTCATTTCATATTGTGGTATTGTGGCCAAAAAAAGGGCATCAGTCCCAGAGCTGATAATCTAGTAATACCCCACCATGATTAAAACATGCTTCGTTTACTTTAATATAAAATAGCTAAACCCAGCAAGACAGAATTGTCTTTTTCTTTTAACCCGCTGTGATGGCTCAACTGGCCTCTGATTACATGAGGCTTACAAGTCATCTGAACAAATTAGTATGCAACTAATTTAATAACACTACAGTGATTAAGTGTCTAAAGTTATCTTAACCAGTTCAGTGAATATCTGATGCAAAGTGAGCTAAATTTACAGTGGAAGTGCAAGGGCTCTGATTATGGCAAGAGTATTACAGCTGTTTTAGTCGTAATCTTCTGTCAGATTGATGCCCATAGATATTACAGTATTGTTTAACAATGAAAAGTGGCCACACTGTTGCATTCTCAGAAGTCTTGCCAGCACAAGGAATGGCCTACAGAGACTTAAACTGCCCATTAATGCTCATAAAGAGTCATCGTAGAAGGTGAAGCCCTGATATTGCACTGGAAGGAAATTTTGCTGCAGAAAAGACAGCAATTAGCCCCTTTTACTAAATTCAGAAACTTGGCAAGGAACAAAAGCCACAGCTTTTAGCAACTTGAGAAGATCATGCTGAACATAAAGTGTCTTCACCAGAAGGGTAATGTAGCATTGCAAGACATAACCCAGAAAGATGGTAGAATCTCCAAGCTGCTTCCAGAAAAAACTACAGCTGACCTGGTCTATCAGTACCAACAATCCTACTCTCTGAGGGACGTTGGTTGAGAATATGCTCAGAGACCCCTCCCAACCAACTTTTCCAAGATTCTGTGATCTTGTGGGCCGATGCAAACCCAGCCAAAAACTAACTGCAGCAGGAAATGGCTGCAAGAGCCGCTAGTACTGCAGTAAGGCCATACACCTGGGCAACTCTCAGGTAAAGGCTCACAGAAGATCTTGTGCAGGTGCTTTTGCCAGCAACTGCGGTTTTTTTCAAGAGGCTGATTATGGCACTGCCTTCCACCTATCAGAAAATATTTTAGGTGAATGACTGAAGCACACCAGCCACATCCTCCTCTTTTCCCTGAGACACACTGTTTTGCCTACCAGACATGCCTTTCCTGAAACACGAAGATGTTCCACATGTTCATTAGAGTTGAAGTCTGGCCAACCAGTTCCCTTCAGAACAGCTGGTGCTGGCATGTAGATGGTTACAAATGCACAAAGAACCTTAGCATAGCAATGGCAGTTCAGTAGATGAAAAATGCTCTCTTCTTTTTCTGTTACAGTCTTCATGGTTTAACTTTGAAAAAAATTTTCTGCTTCAAAAGCCTTTCATGCATATGAAGGTCATTTTTAGCTTGTCTCTCAACTTCAGTGTTACAAAGACTTGTTAGGAAAAAATAGTAACTGGAAGGACTAGAGGGTTAATGAAATATACAAACTGACAAACCTTTCTTGTGTGTGGTTGCACCCTTCACCCCCACTGATACAAAACATCATTTTTCACATCACTTAAATATTGTGTGCATGGACACTTCTGCATATGCCAGTAAACATAATTGCATCTCAAGCTTTCCTGCAGTCACTGGTATGAATTGCTCTACAGGGTAAGCACAGTGTTAATTAGCTTGTGCAGTTCCTAAGACAATTTTTTTTCCTTTTTTTTTTCCTTAAGTTGTGGCCCCAAGGCCTTACAAAGAATCTTGGGGTAAAAAAGAAAGAAAAAAAGAAGAAGGACAAACAAACAAACAAACAAAAAGCTGTGGGTGGTATCCAGGGGGTTGCCTTCAACTGCAAAACTTTTAATCAATTTTTAACATCTGATATCCTTCTCATTTCAGTAGTAGAAGAAAGAACTGATAGATAATAAATACAGCTCTTGCTGTGACTCCAGTGGAAAATCTTTGAATCAAGCTAGCTATCAGATACTGTAAAAAGAGCACTCAGAAATTCATAAATCTCCAAAAGATGTATTCTGTAGTCCAGAAATGGAGAGGGCTAAAAACATGAGTCCTGAATTCTTATGATCTACTGCAAAAATGCAAAGAACTCCCTTTAGTCCACGTGAACCAAATTAAAAGGGAAGTTACTGAAATGACCAATAGATCATATGTGGCAATCAAAGTGAGGTCTTGCTCCCAAATGAAGCATTTTATTCTTCCCCATAATGAAAATAGCTAGGTGAAACTAATAAGTAAGGTATAACTAACAGGCATGAAATATGTACATGCCAAGACTGGAGCATCTGTTTGGAGTGGTTCATTCTCTAACACCTCTTTTCTTCTTAGCCTTTTCTCCAGTTTGAGGGTTTAGTTTTTTCCTCCTACCTCACTAATACTTCTCTCCTTGTTACTTCAGTTTCATCTTCCTCCCCCCAAATCATGGCTTTACATTTTACCTCACACTCTTCCTCAGAGATATTTAGGATGTTCATTAGACAAAGTCTTGACAAACTCAGTCAAACCAGCATGCCCCAGCAATCCACAGGTCTTCACAGGTTTTAATGCCTGCAGGCTTCATCTAGCATGATTTCTTTTAATTTTAACACAGATTTCTAGGAATTATACTTAAGTATGCTTTTTAACAAGAAAATCTTAAAATGTTAAAACATCAGAAGTGAGGACAAGTCCACCACATTCCCTAGTGAACTGCTTGAAACAATCTTCACTTAAATACTGCATCTTTTTAGGAGTAAACTCACCTATTTCATTGTGTTATTGCAAAGAAGACTGAAAATTTCCCCTACTACGGCATCATGTTCTCATCTGGAGTTATTTGTATATATTAAGTCAACTTCGATACTCCAGAGAAAGAAGTAAAATATATCTATGTATTTAAATCCATCTCCAGCTAAGGATCATTTTTTTGCCCTTCTCTGAAGTTCCACCAGTGTTGCCATGTTGGTTTTGGATAGAAAGTCCTAAACTGGACATAGGAATGTAGCACTCTTACCAGTATTTCATGCAGAGGTAAAACTACATGTGTTTGTTTACCTGCCATTCCGATTATCAGGAGAGTCCCAGTGTTCATAGCAAAAACCTTTCGAACATCACTTCAGTAAAAACCTGTATCATGATAGGTACTCACTTTCATAATTACTACTCTCAGTTATTCCTTTTCAGGAGTTTCTTGGAATAGGTATAGCCAGTATTCTCTACTCCTACACATACTATGTTTTCTTTATCTGTAAAAAATGTGATGACTTTAATAATTTAGATTACACTGTAATAATGCACCATGATAATTACAAGATTATTTGCTAGTAAATAATATAAATAACATTTCAGAACTCTGCTAAAATGCTGAATAATATAAAGCAAACAGGATTCCTGAGGTACCTTCTCAGGAAACAGACAACCTGTTTTCTTCCCAACAGCAACTTTTTAGATCTGCCACAAAGCCAGATTTTAATCCATCTAACATATAACCTCTTAAAGACAAGTTTCACTGGTTTTCGCCATCAAGATGTTAGAGTGATAAGACAAATGCCTTTGAGAAATTCAAGTACACTATATTCATTCTGCTCTCTTTATCAGCCAAATCTACGATCTTGTCAAGTGATGACAGTTTTGTTTGACAGAACACGTTTCCATAAAACCATCTTGACTGACAATAATATGCTCTTCGTCTCTAACCTTTTATAGATGGTATCCAAACTGTTCTGTTCTGTTGCCAAGACTTCTGCGAAAGTTGCTATTCTGTTGAGCGGTGGATAGCCCCTCATAATTCTCCTAAGTATTTGTATTACCATGGCACTCCTGCGTTGTTACAGAGCTTCTCCACTCTCCAGCACTCTTTAATATTTAATTAATGGCTCAGAACTCAAATGCTAGATTTATCTAGTAGGATTTCAGAACTGCTGGTCATAACATACTTACTTTTAGCCAGTGCTCACCATATTGCACTTTGACTATAATGAATAAATGTATACTGTCTATCATAGGAGGGTTCAAAAACAGAGCAGAAACAGCTGCTGAGTATTTCTAGCTATTCTGCATCACTATTTATAATTTTACTTCCAGTTTAGCAACAGATAACTCGGCCCAATTTACATCAATCGACCAGAGATTGATTCATAATATTCCTAATACACCTTCATAATATACCTTAAAAATGCCATCTTACTAGTGTTAGATTTTGGCATTCCCTTTTACCTCCAATGGCTTGCTTTAACATAGGGACAAAGTATAAATCAAGTTAGACAAAAATGTCGTTATGTCAGTTTTACACTGAAAGAACTGGGAAAAGAACAGTACAATAAGATTGTGTAAGTAACAATGTACATGAAAGAAAACATACTTCATTGAAAAAAAATCAAATGAAACTGCAAGCAAAATTTAGAGAACTGCTACTTCAATGCTTTTTCCTTGACTTTAAATGTTGGCAATTACTTTTTATTATTTTTACAAGATACAGGGAAATACATAAACCTAGAAGACTCTTAATTGTTGTACAATGTAAAAATAGAACTGTCACCTGTGAGAAACACAGATGAAAGAAATCACTTTTAAGAGAACCAGAAAATACTTCACCGTGGATACCAAAACCCCTGACACACACTCTCCATTTCATGGTTTTGAAGCAGTGTACAGGGAGTTGAGAGATAGAAAACTCTGCAACCCTAACCTTTCCCAACATAAACAGAAAACAAAGGTAGATTCTGAGCTGTAGTTTGTTAAAAAGTGACCATCAGAGCTGGACAGAACAGAGGTGTTCTGACTCCTTCTCTTGATTAGATCATTGCCTAAGGGTTGGTGAATTTCTAATACAGTTTTTTATGCAGCAAAAGTTTATTCAATTCTGTTTCTCTGAGGAGTGGGAGGAGATGGCGGAGAGGCATCCATACCTCTCCCAATATGTTCGGTGCTGTTGTACTTAGTTGTGCATATGCCAAGGACATGAAGCATATGGCCCGGGGGCTGGCACTGTCCCGTTTAGCAGATGTCTTCAATACATTCTGCCATAAAAATCTTTTGGGGGACTGGTTAGCTGCTTTTTAGCAGACATTTCTCTCTCTCTAGTTGTGTCAAGTTATTCACCTTAACTGAAATCTCACTAAGCACCTTTAGAGAAGTTGTGCAGCTTTTCATATCCAGCAACTAAAAAATAAAACTTTACTACTCTCTCAAATTAAGTCTGCACCTAGCAGATAGACTGACGGCAAACTCACTGCTAGGTGTCACAGGAAGACATAAATCTTCCTGAAGTAGTTATGCTGCTTTAGTTTTTTGGACCAAGGAGTCAGAGACAGGAATCAATCTTCAAAGGCAAGCACTCTTCCCCTTGTGGCATTACTCCAAAGCAGCCAAGGATGAATACACCAGTAATTTGTGCAGGCCTGGCATGCCAGCAGGTAAAGAGGAAGACTCACACAGCTTACAAAAAAAGCAGGAGAGCAAGCAGCTATTTGGAAATCCACTGAAAATTAATCTTCATGTTGGCATTGTAAGGATTTACCAAATTATTCAAATGGTGAACAACATTTAATCCTGTGGGCTGTTTACAAACTCTACCTGGATTGTTTTATGGACAGTTAATTCCTACTTTGGGTTTGTGCATTTGACAATCCCTTCCCCATGGGGCTTCCAGTGTTTGGGCACATCAATCAAGATGACAGACAAAATAATCCTGATAGAAAATATTCCTTTTTGACTTTGTAGAGGACACACCAGACAGTGGAGTAATGGCTGAATGGGAGAAGAAAATGCTGTTCCACAATATCAATGCCCTATACAAAATCACAGGACAAAACTGGAAAGTCAAAACATTTAAGGCAATTAGCTCCTAGTCAGTGAGCTCAAAGGCAGAAGAATACCCAAAAATTTACTTATTTTTTATTTTTTTAGTTTACTTCTTGTTATAAAGTCTGGACACTTTCACCAAGTACCATGATCTGGTTTAGTTGAGCTCAACACCTGTATCACCCTAAAACTTCTACATCCTCACAAATTAGAAGGGAAAGAGTAGCACAATTTGTGATCCCTCATGAAAATACTTCACAGAATAAGACCCAAGAGAACCCAAAAGAATTGCCCTTCAAGTGTCTCAAACTTGGAAACTGATGTTCCACAATGAGCATTTTCTTCCCCCCAACCAGTGGTAGAGCATTCCTGTTTCCTAGCTGGTGATATGAACATGCCAGGCTTCTCCCAGTTAATTTTTCTGATAACTATGCAAACAACTCACACAAGAGACTTCTTCATTGATTCCCTTATCAATGTGGTCAAACATCCTGACTAAAAATGAAATTATATTGCCTCAACAAATTCCAGTCTTCAGTGAGCAAGGGTCTGCCTTAAAAAGAAGAATGGGAAGGCTTTTTTAAATGACTTAACCAAATAATTAGTATATTTTCAATCAAATTCAAGAAAATCTGTATTATTTCCCCTCCACCCCCTTCTGTGACCCCTTAGGGCCAGATTCCTTGTGTCTGAATCACAGAATAATCCATCCTTTAAGAACAGTAATAAGCTTAGCTCCTCAGAATTTTCACTACACAGTTGTAAATAGCCCAATGGACAAAGCTTCTTCTCCCCTCTTTGGGAAGCTATTCCCTAGTCTAATACACTTCACCATCTTCTTGGGATTCAGTACTCCACAGATCACAAATTCTGAACAGATTAAGGAAAAAGCGTCTAATTCTCCTGACAAATTACAGTCCGTGTAACCTTAATGAATTTTTCTGTAGTGGGTTGAAACATAGTTGATGGACAGTTTTTTAAACCAATTTTTTCTCGCAATTTTGCATATAAAAAGCAGCACGGGAGCGGGAAATACGGCTTCTGGTTTCCAGTTTTTCTCTTGGAGGGGTGACTGGGCCGAGCCGGGCCTGACCAGGCCCCCGCCGGGCTGGGCTGGGGCCCCTGTGCCCTGCCCTCCCCCGGCACTGGGGCACAGGCCCCCGGGTAGCTGCGGGAGAACCCCCTCAGAGCCACGGGCAGCTAAGAAAAGCACTGGCAGGCTCCCCTCCCCCTCCATACAGCCCTGCGCAGACTCAGCAGGAGCAGATAGAGCTTTCTGCAACCAACGCAGCCTATATCGAACTGAAAAAAAACACCAAGCACCCGGCCACATAAAGGGAAAGAGGCTTTTCTCCAACATAAAGCCGAAGAAAATGAGTTCTTCAACATGGAGGCTTCAAGGTCAAAGAGAAAGAAAAAGTAAGTCATGTGAGATGGAGCTGAAGATGGCGACGGGAAAAGAGGGTGGAGTCGCGCCCAGCACAAAGCTTAAAAATACTTCTTGCAGGCCGTAGTAAAAACTGTAATATCACAAACAGTTCTTTCCTCTTTAATCCATTTTAAAAAGACATGGGGGGATGAGAATTCTGTGTTCAGCCTGCAGAAAAAAGAAAGTGGCCACGTGAGGTCACCCAGAAGCTGTAAGAGAATTTTAGTGATTTTTCTGAAGAAGAGAGCCGTTGCTATTTTCAGGCTAGAATTTGCTTATCCTTAAAAAAAAGAAACACTCCATGTGTGGCCCATGCTGGCAGTTGTGGAAAGACAGCAAGATTCATAGGAGAGATGTTTTTCACAGCAGCAGAATTCCAGGCGGGTCTGTTGCTTTTTGGGAAGTTTAGAAACCACGTGAAGCAAAAGAAACCTTTTTTTTTCCCCTAAAATAGTGGAGAGACTTTTAAGAACTGTAACACTGACCAAAATCATGGTTTGTTATCCTTTGTGCAAGTTAAATAAAAGGGGGAGGTGCTGGAAGAAAAGGGGGTTTTGCTCTAATTTCTTATTATTTCTTTTTACTTTAAATTCTGTTAGTAATAAACTTCCTCATATTCTTTTCTCCAAATTCTTATCTCACAAAAAATAAAAAATGCAAACAAACCCACTACACCTTCTCTGAGAAGTTAACCACTTAATTTCTGAGACTTTCACTAGTTTGTTACCATTTTGAAACACAACATAAGCATACATGAAAAGTTTTAAATTACAAGAGCTATTTTTATTGTCAGTTGCTGCCTAATCCCTAGAAAAATTATTCATTGGCCCTACCTCGCAAAGCACCTAAAAGCACATTCTTCCCCAACTATACACCCCGAAGTCCCAATGAAATAAAGCACACATTATTTCCATTCAAGCCAATACACAGACCAGAGTATTACACATAACTGAACTATTTCAATCTAGTATGAGCCCAACCCATGCGCCCAAACCACTCAGATATCTGCTGACGAATAGACAGAGCAGATTATATGAAGAATTTATATAGGTTTTACATGTTTGTCATCACCTGTTCAAAGTGAGGAGTGTAAGTGTCCATGTAGTCATTGCTATCTACATAAACCCTTACTCTCCTGCAGCCCATGAGCACTATGGGACTATTGGATCCATAATACGATCACAATCTTTGCTTGGATATTAGATCTATGATATGATCACAATCTGTGACTGTCTTGTCTTCTAACTGTTCAGCTGTTCATCTCTGCCAAACTGTAATAACTCCATGATTTGACAATGGTAGTGCAGAGTGATTGCTTCAGGTGACCTCAGCAATGTCACACTTCCGTTTTCGGAAATTAGAAGCTACTTTAAACAGTTTTACCCACAGTCTTATGATTAGCCTGTTAAATTGTCTTTTCGGATATAAAGCAAAAACAAAATAAACTACTACCTTGACCAGGATTACTAAAAAGAAAAAAAAATAAGGGTAGAAAAAGTGATTTTCTTGATGCAACTCTTCCAAGAAAGGCAAAAGACATTTGCAATTACACTAAAAAGAAAAAAGTATGATCTCTGTGGTGCATGGGTAGCTGGACTCAAACTAAGAGAAGGAAAAGGAAAGCGAAAGAATGTCAAGCATTGCCCATTTTTATATTTTCTGTGGAGAGAAAGATGCATACAGGTGCTAAACGTAACAGCATGTGAATGGAAATGAGGCAGTGGCACAGTGCCAGTCTGGTTTGTTTTATGTGAGAAAGCACTGAACACTGATGTATGAGATCATTTAATAGAGAAGCTGGGAAAGCAACTCACAATAAACAATTTAGTCTCCAAATGCAGCTCTTTTACTATTCAAACTGTCCACAAAGACCAAGCTATTTTTATAGATGTTTGCTGTTTGTACTTATCCAGACAAGTATTTCCTTCTAGTCCATACCAATGCAAGTGCTGGCGTAAGGATTCAGCACTCCCAGTGACAGCACCATGACTGCTCAGGCAAGTCAGCTGGCATTTCTATTGCTCCAGTTTAGCTGCATATGCTAAATTCCTTTATACAGAACTAAAACTTCTGCAAGTTCCATCTCAGGATCTACATGTCTGGGGTTATTTGCCCCAAAACTTAGCATAAAAACCCCTGCTCTTTCTGTACACTTCACAACAGATGTGAAGAACATGTCACCACAGGATTTCATTGCAAGGTTAGTCATTTTTTTACTTATTTCTGCAGCTTTACTTTAAAGCACAGAGAGAAGAAGAGAATTTAGTAGACAGTCTGAGAGACAAGACAGGTAGAATTAGTCCTTTTCGTTATATCTGCTGCGTCCCTTTCCTCTATCCTTTGAAATTCAATTTCTTGTTTGCTGATATAGCATCTCATAAAAGCTTAACCAGAATACACATAAAACATTTCTTTGTAAATCTGAGATTTATCTTTTCAGAAGGCAGGTGTAAGTGCAAGGGCAAGAGAATCATACAGCTACTTTTCTAAATGTAACTTGATTACAGACCTCATACAGCTCCCAGAATTATGGCATGGTGATATCACGTATCAGGCAGGTAATTTTATATACATTCACTGTAGTTCACATGCATACTCTGTTCATCCATATTAAGCTGCAGCTGTTGGAATTATTTATGTTTCAAAAAATAAAACCATTTGGGGTTATGCTCTGGGATTTTAGGAAACTGATGGAAAAGAAATGGGTTTTTCCCTACAATGAATCTCAATGGAAATACATCCATTTTCCATGAAGACTGTGATCCTTTGGGATAATACAATTCCACATATGTTAAAAGTCAGTGTTAGGCACAATGTTCCCTACCAAAACTGGACATACTGCTTCATAAAATCATACTTCTCTGCTTTCTGTAAGACATACAAAATGAAAGATATGAAATAAAAAAAAAGTTTAAAGATTGTTCAAATCCTAGGTGCTGAAACAGGAAAAAAAAAAAGATTTGCTGTAATTTGGCACTGGAGAATAGATGAGATAAAAGGTACATCAAGCAGTAGAAGATTAAAAGAAGACATCTGGAAGAGTTCAAGAAGGATTGTGCTATCTCAGAATTAGAAGGTTATCAGTCATTAGACACCATGTATCTGCTGACTGGGGGGGGGGAAATCAGAGAGCGCTGTACTCCGCACTTGCTTCTGGTCTAATAAAAATTTTCCTCATAATGGGCTTCTCTTGATAAAATCTTACCCAGTAAAGCATTCACCACACTTTGGTTTTAGGTACAAGTGACACCATGCCTTTCTAGGAGACTATTCACATCACATAAGAATTCACAGAGTTCAAAGTTTGCTTCAGACTATCAAAATAATTAAGTTCTTGTAGGATTAAGCCCATTACTAAACCTCTGAGGCACATGATTTCATTGGCACAATGCTAATCATCACAGTGCTTTGTAACATGATGTCTTCTGTCCTAGAAAACCTGTCTCACTAATTTCATCTTAAACTAAGATTTTTAGCAGTCCTAATAGAAATTATACAATTACTTATAATTCACATAAACAGAGTCAAAATATCTTTTATTTATTTCTTTCTTATTCAAAAGTACAAATAAACACATTAGCAAGAAGGGAGAAAATTGTTTGACTTCAACACCTACTTTTCTAAAGCTATAAAGAGATTTTTAATGCATGAGAGGTTTTAGAATAATTACATTTCCACGAGATTACTTAAGGACTACAAGTCTCTTTCAAATATACTAATCTTAACCTAATTAATATTTTTAATTTTACAGATGGGGTAATTGACATAACTGACATTTTCAAATTAGGTCTCCTATATTCAAATTACTATACGCACATTGAGAACAGAAGGAATGCAAGATCTTTGAATGTCAAGACCGTTTTTTAGGAATCTATGCACTGAGTAAGGTAAGAATTACAGGAGTTAATTTTGGGGAATTGTGGTCCATATGATGAGACCATGGATGTCATTAAGAAGAAATGGGTATCTGTTCAGTAGTTTGACTAGTATCTGATTATAAAGCTAATAGCTTTGTGGCCTGCGGGTCCAACTGACAGGAGGGCTAGAGGCTTATGATCTAAAGAAGTTCCCTATTAGCCCATAATGCTGAGCCTTGGAATATCGTTGTTGTGCATATGGGTAGTTAGTCACACCACAGAAAAAAAGCCACTCTCCGTCCAAGCATGAAGTCAAGGCTCAGTTCATTAACAAATCCTGGAGCCTAGTTGTTTCTCCATGAACTTTGGGGAAATTTGTGTTTAAAGCAAGGAATCAGCAGGCTACACTACTTTTCAGTCACACACTTTCAGCATGGTAGAGGAAACAAACTCAAAAGGCTCTACTTCATTACGTCCAGAAAGGTGTAGGACATGTTTGCAAAGCAGCAGTTGCAGCCACTTAACCATACAGCCTTAAATATCTAGGGCTGTCTCCAATCCCATTTTGCTTTGTTTGAAATATGATTGTAATATTCATGCACAAAGAAACGCTGATCTTTGAACTGCTCCTCCTCCTGAGTCATTAAGAAGATACCAGTATCTCTACCTTATTGTTCCACAGAATAAAATATCCTAGAAAGTACATATAAAATAACAGTGCTATCTTGATAATAATTTTATTTATTCTCTTTAAAGTCTCAGTACCTTTTGCCAATCCTTTCTACTAGCAAGTTTTCATCAGCAAGTACAGTATACATTAAATGATGATCTATTTCTGCCCTCATAATACACTGGTTCGCTTCAGCAAAGACATAAAATTTGAGATAAAAACAAACACTAATCATTACAAAACTGGAATTGGATGCACTTGTAACATCAAGCTTCAGCTACATCTCCAGCAATACTGAAAGAGCAGCTTTAAACGAGACAGCAAGACTTAGCAACAGTTACTCTGGAATGTGTTATATAAAAATTACACCATTCATCTTTCAATCTCAAATCAGAAAAGTGTGCTTTTTAAAATGAAACTTTTTGGAGTCATAAATTGCTTAAAATTCAAAAGTGAAAAAAAAGTTACCTAAAGAAGTCAGTCCCATTTAGATGAAACAACAAACAAACAAAAAACCCTAAAAACTAAAAAAAAAAAAATACCCACAAGCTAAAAAACACCAAAGTAAAAGTCAAAGTAAAGAAAAAGGATAGAAATGTAAACTGTTCCTCTTGTTTTTGGATATACATACTTCAAACACGTTTAGAGATTAAAATGTCTAAGTCTCTGAACAACAGTTGTTTTCATGATGAAGAAATCAGCTATTATTCTACAACTTAGTGAGGCAGATGATGTACAATGATGCTACTACATGCTATTTACTGTACTGAAGTCAATTTTGCCTTGCATTTGCTTTCTTTGTGGTGTTTATCCAGAGATTTCAATTGCTTTATTATTAAAATACTTAGAATATCACTCCACAAGCAAGTTCTTGTTCAGTAGAGAAGGAATGCATTACTAATGCCATTTCACAGTTGAACTTTGTAAGTCTTGAGAGATTAAGGCGAGACTTCTCAAAAAGTGGACTCTGAATCAGAAAAGCTTTGCCTGTTATTTTTACAGAATGACAGAATGGGGTTGAAATGGATCTTTGGAGACCATGTCGTCCAACTCCCTTGCTAAATCAGGTTCACCCAAAGCAGGCTGCCAGGATCGCATCCAAGCAGGTTTTCAATAGGAGATTTCCCAGCCTCCCTGGGTAGCCTGTTACAGTGCTCAGACACCTCAGATCAAAGGACCTTTTCCTGACGTTAGGACGGAGCTTCCTGTGTTTCAGCTGGTGCTTGTTGCCCTCGGCCTGTCTCTGGGCACCGCGTCCCTTGGGACGGTGAGTAGCAGTGCCCCCGCCGCAGCGCAAATCGCTCCGCCCCTTGGAACAGCAGCAGTGTTCAAGGTGTTTTCAGACACTCCAAAGGAGACGCACTTGATAAGCGTAATCGGCAGTGGAAAGCCCTCAGATTGCCTGCAGGAGCCTTTCTTTCTCTCTGCCCGGCAATCCCCGATCCCGCGCACTCCGCCCCGCGCCCCAGGCAGCCTCACGCGCCCCCGGGCTGGCGCCGCAGCGACACCTGGCGGTTCCCGCAGGCACCACGGGAGCGGGCGGGGAACCCGTGCTACAGGCAAAGGTCACAAACAAACAGACACGAACAAACACAAACGAACACGCGCGTTGTAAGCACGCGTATCTATGTAACATATAGATATGCATACATCTCAGAGCCTCTATGGTATAACAACAACCTTAAAATCCTGTTTGCAGCGTCCAACTGTCACAACTTTCAGAAGCTTTGAGGTATCTGAGTTAGTACCCAGCAGGAAACTCTACAGTAGAGAGGACCCCCACGCATTCAGCACAAATCTAATTTACATCGCAAGCACTTTTCTTTAAATTATTAAGATTTTACTTCAGTGTTTAGAACAGACACTGCTGAGGAACAATGCTGAATTGCTAATCCGAATGTGACATGTATGGCACCAGCAGTAGTACAGACAGCTTTCTGCTCAAGTCAAAATTATTCTTAAGCCTGAACTCCTCCTGCACAACAAATGGATAGTTGGATCTCTAATCTAGTCAGTTTATAGCCGAGGGTACTGAAGTTTGCAACATGAACACTGAGTTCCATCAAAGCTTGTTTGTGTGCTGTGGCTTACAGATCAGCTAAGCAGACAAAACCCAAGACCACAACAGAAGCTGGTCATCAATGTCCTGAGGGAATGTTACGGAGTCAAAAAGACTGATATGCCAAACATTTAAAATTCACAATCACACCAGAGAAAAAAAAATCTGAAGTGCAGTTTTTACTCCTTCCCAGCGTGAGAATCATCTGTCCTTCCATGGCGTGAACTGACAGATGCTTACCCTGATCAATCCATTGGAAAGCTCAGACTCCTGGAGCAGTATATGAATAACCTGCCTTAAACCACATCTGACTGGTAATACCTTAACCTGAGTGGCATAACTCTGAAGCTATCTGTGACACCTGTGTGTCCTTTAACAAGGTACAAAATTTATGAGACATATAGCAATAAGCAAAATTAATTCCAGTTTATTTCCTTGCCATTCTTATAGAAATAGCATCTAACTCTGTTTTGAAAAATAGAAGTATGAGCTACATAGGAGCAAAGAGCTATGTTACTATAGTAGAATGACCTTACTAAAGGCCATCCTTAGGAAGCTGAACACAGTGTTTTATTGGTACAGTTACATGTCATCCAGATCTCAGTTGGCTTGAATTTGTCTCCTCAGAACATACTGAATATACAAAATGAGCCTGACTCTGTGTCTCGGTCCAAATTAATACGATTTTTACAGAAATTACTGCCCATTAAAATGGACTAGAAACACATACTCATTAATGTTGTCAACCATTTCCTTGGTAGGTGATGCAGCTGTGAATCGCCAAAACACAAAAGCTTCTGTGCATTACTTACCTTATTCAGACCCCAGTACAAGTCCAGTACATGCTAACAATATGACACCGAGATGAGTGATGTGGCAGCACACCTGAAGGACGGGATGGCATCCAGAGGGACCTGGACAAGCTCGAGAAATGGGTCCATGGAAATTTCGTGCAGTTTAGCAAGACCAAGCACAAGGTGCTGTACCTGGGTTGGGGCAGCCCCTGGTATCAACACAGGCTGGGGATGAAGAGATCAAGAGCAGCCCTGCTGAGAAGGACTTGGGGGTGCAGATGGGTGAGAGGCTGGACATGACCCAGCTATGTGCACCTGGAGCCTGGAGAGTCAAACATGTCCTGGGCTGCATCCAAAGCAGTGTGGGCAGCAGGGTGAAGGAGGGGATTCTGCCCCTCTCTCCTCTCTGGTGAGACCCCACCTGGAGGACTGCATCCAGCTCTGGGGTCCCAGCACAGGAAGGACGTGGACCTGTTGGAACAAGTCCAGAAGAGGCCACCAAATTGATTAGAGGGATGAAGCACCTATCCTATGTGGAAAGGCTAAGAGAATTGGGATTGTTCAGCCTGGAAAAGAGAAGGCTTCAGGATGACCTAAGTGCAGCCTTCCAGTACCTGAAGGGAGCCTACAAGAAAGATGGAAAGGGACTTTTTACAAAGGCATGTAGTGACAGGACAAGGGAGAAGGGCTTCAAATCGAGAGAGTAGATTTAGATTAGATATATGGAAGAAATTCTTTGCTGTGAGTGTGGTGAGGCACTGGAACAGATTGCCCAGAGCAGTTGTGGATGCCCCACAAGTGTTTAAGGCCAGGCTGGACGAAGCTCTAAGCAACCTGGTCTAGTAGGTGACATACCTGTCCACAGCAGGAGGGTTGGAACTAGATTATCTTCAAGGACTCTTCCAACTCAAGCCATTCTATGACTCTATGATTATATGAAATGGTAATTCTCTGTCTTCCCCATACTGCTTCTGATTTCATAAACATTTAACAAGTTTTTTTTCAGTTGCCTCTTTCCCAAGGAAAAAAGAAGCAGTCCATTTAGTTTCCTCTCACATCAAAGGTGGTCCATCTTTCTGAACATCCTCAGTGCCTGTGTGTCTATCTTCTATTAACTTCTCTTATGTCTTTTTTAAGATACAATGAACAGAACAGTGCAATTATTTGGACATACACTCCCTTTTTTATTCTATTATTTTCCTAGGAATTCTGAATGTTTAATCTGCCTTAGTATTGCTGATCACAAAACTGACGTATTCACAGAACTATCAAAGGAAATTCAAAGACCGTTGTAGGGCTACAGCCAAGAAATGAAACACATTTGTTGTGGCAGTTTGTGAGTGGCACAAGAGTTTGTGGCACACTTGCCAAGCTGGGGAAAGCCAAAGCTTCTGTAAATCCAAAGCTTCTGTAAATTTTATCTTCCCCACCAACATCACAAATCTGCACATGGGAACATTTGGGCAGTCTCTCCTCTAAGAGCTTTTTACAGTGATCTCCCTCCACGTTGTTCCAGCTCTTGCAATCATGCCTCAAGCACATCTTCTTCCCAAAAAAATGTGATTGTTGTTCCCATTTTCCTTGCTGCTTCCTTTACTTATCTCCCTGTTCAATTACTGATTTATCTTTTGTCCTTGAGCCTTCTGTTTCTCTCCCACGAGACATTTTGGTTAAGAAGTATGTAAAATTGACTCTCAAGCATATGAACAGCATGCAGTGAAAATGAAGCCACTTAGACCTGTATTAGATTATATGAGTTCATGAATGTCAAATTCAGTATAAACTCAACTCTCATTCATTCACACACTGCATGCAAGACCATCTCACTTTGCAGCTTACACTTTTAACTACAGTTGAACCATAAACAGAAGCAGCTAAACCATTAGAGGAAATAGCTTTTTCACCAAAGCAAATATTTTCAAAATAAAATAGGTTTGATACTTTCCTGTTATTCTCTCTCTGGACATCTGATCACTAGACCATTGATAGTTGCATCAAGGGCCTGACATGAAAAACACAATGAAACTGATAGCAGTAGAAACTTTGTGTGAATCAGTGTGACAATATCATTTGGTGGCAAGGTGCTGTTCCATTCCTGAGGAGCAGACCCCACCCCAAACACTTCAGTCCTGGCTTTCTACTAGTCCCATTTTTTATACCCCGAGTCAGTTCTCTGATGATGTGCTTCAAAGAATCTTGCATGGGCTGACATCCATTCTGAATACTATTAATATCAAGCATTAGGTTCTTTTACATGTAAATTATTTCTACATACATGTTTCTAAATATATACAGTTAATAATTTTTACCATTCTCGGTTCCCAAATAAACGAAAAAAAATTCCACCAAGCATGTTCATTATTTTCAAGTGTTTGTTGAACCATTTTTCTGAATAAATTACACTCTGCATGAATACCAAGATTATTTATTTATGATTGACATGTTAAAATTTGTGATTGTTTTCTGTTCTTCTACTTGAATGACTCAAATTTTCTAAGCAAGCCATTACAAATAGTAACTACCCATATTTAAGAGCTAACTCTGAAAAAGCCCAAGAAATAACAGTGTTGGCATACCATAAACACAAATTAGATTCCTGAGAGTTCACAGAAAGCTAGAGGACAGTTAATATAGCAAAATACGATGTTTTCAGAGATGCACTTTTCTCCATCTGGCATTGTGTACCTCCCAGAATTACAGCTCTGGAGATGTTTCCCAGTAATACCCAGCCCTATTGCCATAATAAATATCCTGCTCCTTGCCTGATCATTGAGCAGAGCTCTGGCTTTGGTCTTGAGCCTGCAGTCAGCACAAAAAGTTTCAAGAAAAGGGCTCACAAGCTGGGAAGAAAAACATCAAAACCAGGTCCCACTTACCCTTGAACCGATTTCCATGCTGTACTTGTTATCTTGTCCTATTTTCCCTTGAAAGCTTTCAGCCCCGTTGAGATTTTCTTACTTTTAAGTAATTCAGGCTACAGTAGAAATTGCCACTAAAATAACTGACACTGCTAAATCCATAACTGCAACTGAAGTGCAAGATACATGAAAATTTTAGCTTGCAGGCAGCATTAGTTTTAATTTCATCTGCACTGCAATTCATAAGACATCTCTCTGGAAATCACGTGAAAAACACACTAATATACCAAAATTCACATGTATGTGCATGTTTCAACTTGTTTATCAATAGCCTGGACAAAGGGAACCCTCAGCAAGTTTGCTGATGATTCAAAACTGGGGGGAGTGGCTGATCCAGCTGAAGGCTGTGCTGCCATTCACTGGGACCTTGATAGGCTGGAGAATTGGGTGGAAAGAAACCTAATGAGGTTCAACAGGGGAAAGTGCATGGTCCTGCACCTGAGGAAGAAGA